>JAODVQ020391587.1:0-11176 GCA_025400075.2 Phenganax stokvisi | reverse complement strand
AAACGAATACTGATATTGTTGTTTCACCATGCAAAACTACAAGAATCTTATAAATAGAGCTTTCCTGTAATAAATATATGAGTCTCTAGCTTTTTCAAGTATATATATGTACATATATATATTTACACCTGATCTATTTTTAATGATTTTACTTTCTAATTTTTTATGCTTTTTACATACAATAATAAAACATCAAATTGAGGGTCACATATTCACCAATGAAAACTGTCTAGTCTACCGTAAATGATCCAATAAAAACCCGGGGTGTTTATTGCGTTTATATCATTTCTATCACTTTACTGTGAACAAACAAAAACAAAACTAAGACTAAATATACAGTTTCTAAGCCCAATCGATAACCCACCATAATAATGATATTATCATAATGGTAATGTAAAACACGACGTCTTTCATAGATCAATGTCAATGGCAATGTTTTCATCATCATCCAGGTCAACCTTGTTAATGCTGTCAGCCGTCTCTTTGATATCAGAGTCAGTTATGTCAGATTATGTATGTCAAATCAAAGTCAGATTTGGGGGGCGTCTATTAGAGATGGGACGTTTATTAGAGAGAGGCGTCTAATACAAACTCACGCTTCAAGGGGGGCGTTTATCAGATACAAGACGTTTATCTGATAAGGGGCGTTTATTGGATCGTTTACGGTACCCCAATTAAAGTAACGTTGTATAATTGCTAATTTTATTATTATTATCAGGGTAGCTTTACTAGCACTCAAACACCAAATGAAAGAGGTAGTGAAACTGTCAAACAATTCGTTTTACAGATTCTATAGTCTATGTCTTAAACCTTCTCCACTAGATGATAATTCTCGCGCGTAGAAACAATGTCAGCCGTATGCAGTCCTAAAGAATCTTTTAGTTGTACGTACTTTAGTAACAACACATAAATAATCTGAAAGAGTGACTGTTTACAAACCTGGGCTGGACATACTGCCTCACATAGTTTGCAAGCAATGCATCTCTCCTCACCAGAAGGATAGCGACGAAGAGCGTGCTCACCACGGAACCTGGGACTGAGCGGTCCCTTCTCAAATGGATAGTTGATGGTTGCTGGCTCACGAAACATCATACTTAGTGTCATTGCAAGACCTGAAAAACACAACTTGACCTTGTACTTTTGACAAACTTGCAACATTTGTACTATTTAATGCAGTGCATTTCATATATTATATTCCGCATAACGCCAGACAATTCTACTCGTCAGGGAAGAAATCGCGGTACGTTAATGGGTTAATAGACGGGGGCTAGTGCACTTTAGCAGGCACCTTACACCGCTGACCGTCCAGAAATTATTAGATTGAAGAATGCTGTGCCTGCAATCAAACTGCCCTAACCAAGCTGGTGTCCGCTAAACTGCACTCTAGCCAATAAATGGCTGACTATCTGTTACTTTAACAGCAAATAAATTGCTAGACTTCAATATATTGGCACTGTACCTCGGAAGAGTTCTTTGAAAAACAATGTGGTGGCATTTCGATCATAGGTTGCTGCGCTACTTTTATCAATATCACCTGCCTCGCGCGCTACAAGCGCTGAAAAGAAACCACAGAGAGGTTGGCAATCCCATGAAATTGTGAAACTGCTGTAAACTTAATATTGTCTAGATAATCAAAAGCGTTACACTGTACTTACTGTACGCAAAACGAACATTTGTGACGCATGGCGCCATTCTATAGCTTTGCAAACAATTTCTGGCCACATAGCGCCCTGGAAATATAACACAAAGCTTGCTAAACTTGGACCAGATGCAGAAGTTTCAAAAGGTTGAAACAAAACTATCTGGCAATTTCTCTAGTAAACCATTGGGCGACAATGCATTGATTGCCGTACTCTACGTTGTGTCTTTTCTCTAACTAATGCCATAAGATTTTAATTGTTTAACATATAGCAATACAAATAAAAATATTCTTTCAACTGTACCGGATAAATTTCGGAGCAAGACGGCCATCTTGAATCAAGGGTGAATAATGGATAACGCTGGATAATATATTATCACAAGGGGCCCACAAGGATATATAAGGGTTCCTAGTAGTCAAATTGAGTCAAATTATGATAAAAAGAACAATTACACAAAAATCACGATGCATTACATAACACGTACAATGCGCACAAACCACAGATCGTGGGTTGTACGTATACCGGCATATGTAGTTTTAAATTTTAATTGTGCAGGAGCATTGCCAATTTTAAATTACCCTGAAGAGACCACAATACATTGCGATTCAAGATGGCGGTGCAAGATCTAATGTAACTTAATTTTATTCATTATTACAGTGGAACCTGTATTTAAGTTGTTCCGCATTAGAGGGGTCAGACCTTTTCAATTAAGCCTGTACTCAGGTGAGCAAGAACTACTGCAGTGGAAAACGGCCTCTCCTTTACCCTGGAACTGCAAAATGCCCAGATACGATTCACGTGTATCGCACGTGCCATCGGTCATGACAATTCAAAGCCAGAATGCGATTGAATAGCATAGCGTAGTTTTTCTCTCAAAATTTCCTTCTTGCCATAATTGGGCAGTTTTAAAAGATTAAAACAAGTCGATGATGTAGGCAGCCTACTAGCGGACACTCTACGTCTACCAATATTGAAAAATCCTCGAACCACGCTACCCACGGAATCGCCCTCGTCCTGCAATATTGAACATAACAAAAAGCTTAGGGCCCGTTTATACGGGATTTTCTCCCGAAATTCCGTTAGTAATACAAATTGTGGGAAACTCGATGGAAATGAGTTTTGTTTTGTCTCTAGAAAATTTTCATGTTCTGCTCTTTTCTGAGACTTGAGGGCTGTAAATCTATGAATCTTTTTCAAAAGAAGATTGATCGCAATTTCCCTTTAAATTATTCAAATATTAAAACTACGTACAATCGCTGACTTTGGGGTCTGTTCATATGGGCTAAAGTTATCTCAGTTAGCGAGGAAACTTTTCGGCAAATTCGCAAGCGAGACCTCGCCTTATTAACAAATAGTAGGAAAATTTAGATTGCATTCATATGAGAAGAAAAGTTTTCCAGCTTACCGAGATCTCGCTTGTTGAAACGGTTGGCGGGACAAAATTCTCCCCATATGAACGCAATTTCCGCCTACCGGGATAATTTTCTGCTTAGTCAGCAACTTTTCAACATGTAATTTAACAAAATGGCGGCCGTAGACGTCACAGCCGAAAACTTCACCCGGTAAGCGGGATAACGTTTCTCCATATGTACAGAACAAAACTATTTGGCTGGTCGAAAAGTTTTCTCGCCAACTGGGACAACTTTGGCCAATATGAACAGGCCCTTGGATAGACAATTTAAATCAACGAAGAAGAGGTTTTTGCATAAGAAGATATATTACAATTCTTCTTTAAATTACCCATTCAAATTATGAATTCGTACATTCCCTGACCTTGATAAGGACACTTCACGAAACTTAAATGAAGTTAAACTTTCTCAGTGCGCACACGAAGTCGAAAGCATATTGCTGGTTACAACTTGTGTTTGAAAATGACCTCTTCATCCGCGCTGACAAAGCGGACCGTTATAAAAAATGATATGACACCTGCAGCGCACTTGAAGTAAGAATTACAAAATCCTAGATTCCCACCTCATCCTCAGTACTCTCAACACAGCGGATTGAAAACTCAGGACGGAGATGTGCGAATCCAAGTAATGGCGGCTTCGAACAACTCGTCACAAACTATGACCAAAAACATAAAGACAACGTTTTTACTCCCAATCGTCAGGTTGTACTACACAGTTGCCTCGTTTACACTATACCGGATCGCTATCGGAGCAGCTCAAATTTGGCAACTATCGATGCTCTGCAACAATTTTTAATGGTAATGACACAAAGAAATTTACAAAATTTGTCAGCCTAGTTAATCGTTGCAGGTGATTATTGCTCCTAAACAGCAAACAAAGATATCGTGACCAGTGAACCCGGTGTAGTGTAAACGCGGTCTGCAAGCATACTGTCCAGAAATATGATTGATACTGCTTTCCTTGACGACTTCATAATTTCTTCCTCCTACTCTAAACCTGACGAACTTCTTATTGGAGAAAGCCTACTCATCTTAAAATTCAACCTTCTTTTAAAATACAAGGTACCTCTACAGCCCTTAAAATATCGGTCGGTCACGGACATTGTCCGATCCATTCGTTAAATTGTCCGACGCAGAGAGAAAAGCATCGGACATTCTGTCCGGCCGTAGCAAAATTGAGAATTTCTGTTTGTCCGACTCGAATTTATTGATGTCCCACGAAACTTTAACTCTGTCTGACGTACATTTTCCATTTAAATTAATTAATTTGAGTTGTCAGTCATCCTCGTGCCATAGTTTCCTTAGTCATGTCATAGTGTCCGATTTTCGATCAAAAACTAATGTATCAAGTGCATAACTACCCAACAGTCACCGTCAGTACAAGTTTAAAGTGATTGATTTTCGCGGCAAAGTAAACATGGCCATCGGACATATTTTTTAAAACGTCCGACCCATTCTGAAACACACCGGACATGTTGACAGACGGCCTGCGGACTGATATTTTAAGGCCCGCTCTACCATGCACAGTCTAAGGAGGGCATACGTCGGAAACTTTGAAGTTTCGTCCTCGCACGTATCTCATTACGCATGTTTCGCGGCGAGTATAGCCTGTCTTCCACTAGGCGAAATTTTCCGAGTGCAAAATAAATCTACCAACGTGATTGGTTCGCTTAAGACTTTTTTGCCGCGAAATATATTGCTAGCCAATCAGTTTGTTAGAGTTATTTTCTGCGTGCAAATATCCGCCAACTGGAAAATAGACTTGAAATGTATGTGCCAGCCAATAAGCACGCTGATCTGGCTGGTGGTAGCCAGTAAACTGCGTATTTTCGCATAACAGTGCGAGGACATGTTGCATGTCTAAAAGGCACTTCTGTTGCTTTTTATACAATGCCACTATTCTCTGCTTCAGCTCTGATCTAGTCCTCAATCTGCTTGTAATACAATATCTTGCAAATAGTTGCAACCTATTCAGAATTCTGCGTTTTCCTACTGTATGTTATTTGCTCTAAAGATGTCTGTTCTTTTAGATGTTTCAAATAAGAATTTCTCGTTATGGCTGTTTGACGTATTTTGTACTGGGCATTAATGTTTATTTTCAGATTTCAGTAGACAATTCCCATTATAGAGTAACTTTCTGTCTAGGCAAAAAGAAGTCAATTCATCTACGAGGCTGGAAAGAACACATTAGATGTAGTAAACTTTCATGCAAAGTCTGGTCGCGAAAGGTGGTACAATGCGGGAAGGAGAGCTTTGTGAAGTTTGCAATTTTTTGTATTACGTGCAAAATTGTTACCACATTCAACCCGAAAATGACCCAAAAGTGGTAACAATTTCTTCACGAAATAGAAAAAATATACAAAATTTGCAAACTTTGCAGGGCTATTTTCCCCGCATTTTACAATCTTTCGCGACCAAACTTTGCAATATTACTATGCATCTAATATGTTCTTTCCAGCTGCGTAGATTAATTTACTTCTGTTTCCCTAGAAAGAAATTTAGTCTAGAATGGGAATACGTCAATTTCCCACCGAGTTCATCAATCTCAAGTATTTTGTTATATACTTACTTTTAAAAAAGCTGATTGTTCAGATACGCTAAAATCTTTTTCCACGATATCCCAGAGCCAGCCAATGACACGATGTTTGTTGTGATAACCACCATAGTACGTTGTGTTTGCCCTGAACGCAACATATATTCAATCACCTTATCTTATGCAGGTGATTTTGTTCTTCAAGGGGAAATTTTGCACTAATAAGTTATTAGAGACCTTTAAGCCCGGCGTACACTTGTGAACTTAGCACGCACACGTATCACTTGGGACAAGTGGGGTCTGCGCATAATCTTAGTCAGCAGAGTCTGCAGGGCCTCAATCACAGGACTTGGGTTAGCACTCCGGCCCAGATTAGATACTAACACAGATGTCCGACCTAGTCTTCAAGCCACTGATTTTGGCGTAAGTGGCCGCCATTAACCTGGCAAGTGCCTTAAACAGAGACCATCATCCCCCGGGTGCTATTTTGAAAACTATTTGTTCAGGGGGAGAATGCCTTTCTGTAGGGCACTTGCCAGGTTAATGGTCGCCAATGAAATCCACATGAAATCGCAGGAAAATCGACTTACGCAATTTTAGGGAAGTCGGACATCTGTGTGTGTCTCTAATCTGTGGCTCCGGTCTGCTTACGCATATGGAATCATCTATTACTAGGCATGCGAAAAAACAGGGCCTGACAGCTTACCGTAGATCTGATACATCTAATGTTGTGCTATCACCAGATATCAACTTCTGCAACTCGGGAGCTGAAAACATTTCCAGCCAATCACGTTGAATGAACTCTCGGAAACCGTGAAAGAATGCCTTGCTCTGATCTCGTAATTGAACACACATTTTGTAGTGAGCCATTAGGTGAATATAACTTATTCTAAAAGTAATTCAATGATAAAGTTCGGGTCTGATTTATCTTCCTGAAACAACGGCGGTACTTTCGGCTATAATCAGTTTTAAAAGGATTGGAACAGGTATACAAAATACTCAGTTTTTGGTTTTTTTTACCAAATCCTCAGTCTTTTTTTTTTTTTACCAAACTCGAATCAAACCTCATCCTCTCGCATCTCCTAACCAATGTTGTGTGTGATAATTTTCAAAAATTCTGCATGCAATGTCAATCAATGATACAACATGGCTGGAAGAGGCTAAAGCTCCGTTTACACTATACCGGATTGCAACCAGAGCGGGACATAATTCGCAGCTATCGATGCTCTGTAAAGATTTTTCATGGTAACGACACAAAGAACTGCACCAAATCTGTCAGCCTGTATAGTTAACATATTTACTAGTGATTATTGCTTGTTAACAATAAACGAAGATGTTTTGACGAGTGAATCCGGTATAGTGTAAACGGCGTATAAGAACACTGAACTCAGTATTGTTAAACTCATAACATTGCCCACTTTTGCTTCAAAACTAAGACTGCATGTGAAGTTGCCCTGTAGTCGAAGTTGACACTTACTTATTTTCGTTAGTGACATCGATATTACGTCCACCCGGTTTCAAATCATGTGTGATAACCTTAAACAAAGTTGACATAGAGAAAATGATGCCATCAAATTTCTCACTACCTTGGCAGATTTTCTTCAGTTTCCACCAGTGAACTGTATATAATCTGGAACGCTAACTCCATAAGAAAGCGCCTGTTATTGAACGAAGCCAACCGGATCACTAGCATTTTGTCATCTTCCCCCGGAAACGACCACATATTTTTGTCTTGGCTGTATGTGTTTACACCATAAAAACACTAGTTTTTCTTTGGCTAATGGCTCAATTTTTGTGAAACTTTGAAAATAAGTGTATTTAACATAGAACTATACTACTTTGGAGGTTTAAACATTTGAGTGCATCTCAAACTTTCAAAACCGCAGAAAAAACGGCAAAAATCGTACGGACTTTTTGTAATTTTCGTGTTTGCTTCAACTTTTTTCGAAAACAGTATAATTTTTGTCAAATTTTTGTGCACATGATATAAATTTAACGATCACTCTTTAAGTTTATATGCATTTTACAAAACTAATGCAAGATTTAAGTTCCAAATTTTCTGAATATAAAAGTGCTATTTTTTAAAAAAAATTTAGAAAAGGACTGGGTCTACCTGCAAAATGAGCGCAAAGTTGGCTTTAATTCCCCCCCCCCCTTACATAGCGTTCCAGATATATTTACATTTCACTGGTTTCCACCTGATATTTACTAAGATACAAATCCACATACACTAATAAAAACAAATTGAGAAAGAAAAGCGAAAACACTATCTCCTGATTGAGGTCAACAAGCTTAAATTGAGTGACAAAAACGAATTTCATGAACTTACTTTGCCCAAAAACTCTTCATCAAACGAGAAGGTAAGTCCTAGGTCACTGACATCACCCTCGTAATTCTATATACGCGAAGTAGAGAATTGTGAAATGATTGAGTGACATGCCATTAAAATGGCAAGTTTCTCTAAACAATGCCTTTGGATATTTCAACAGTTTCTCATAAATCGTAAGAACATAGACATATTTATAAGTACAAAACATGTCAATTTCTGTATGAGAATTAGGCGCTTTTTCAGTACAAATTTAAAACCGCCAAGTTTCTCATTTTTTTACGACATGGTCACGTCGTACAATATTAAATTTCCCAATATGGCTTAGATGGCACATTGGTTCTGCGAAACTTGACCAATCACTTGGTTCGTTTGAGACAATTCCCACCGTGCCATGAATTAGAGAACATACTGTATCTTACTTTAACATAGTTGAGGTTCTTATACAAGTCAGGATCAAGCGATGGAAGCTCATCAATAGAACTATACAGAGCACTGTGTTGTCTTGACAAAAGAAGACTGAGAAAAAATGGGGCGAATGGAACATCAACAACAATACCCTGACGAAGACAGAAAAAGTGTTTAGTTACAAGAATGGATTGAGGGAGCTCAAAGAATCTTCAACGGGTCCTCCACAAAAAGGTACTTCCTTTCTTTTCCTTTCTTTTCGCTTCTCTGCCTTTTGCTTACCTTTCTTTCTCTGCCCTTCCCTTTCACTCGCTTTACTTCTCTTCTATTCCTTTTCATTCCCTTGAGTTCACTTCTCTTACCTTGTCTTGCCTTCTCTTTCCTTGACTTTTCTTCTTTTCCTGTACCTTTCTACCCTTGCCTTCACCTTTTTTGCCTTCAGCTTCTCTGCATTGCCTTTCTCTCTCCTGCCTCGCCTTTTTCCCCGTTACCTTGTCTTCCTTCCCCTTCCCGTACATTCCCTCTCCTTCACCTCCCTTGTATTTGCTTCCCCTTCCGCTTCACCTTTCCCTCTCTTGTCTTTCTCTCATTTCCCTAACCTTCTCTCCTCCTTTTTCCTCCAATCCCTTATCGTTCATTTTCTTGCCTTCCGTGGTTTTTCCTTCCCTTTTGTTGCCTTCTCTTCTTCACTCTCGTTTTCCTTTCGTTTTCCTACTCTACTCTCCTTGACCTTTCTTTCTGTCCTTTCCATTCCCTTGACCTTCCTTGCCTCCCATTCCACATGCTTCACTTTCCTCCCTAGTTTTCTCCTCTAATCCCTTCTTAATCTCGTTCATCCCGAGTTCAATCCCGAATTTTCTCCTCCAATCCCTTCTTAATCCCGTTCATTACCCTACCCTCTCGTTCAAATGCCATTCTTGTGACAATTGCAAATCGAATTTCCCACCTCATAAACAGCTTTCCCCAACATTTTCCCAACGAATTGAAACAAGGACAGATGGTTTTCTTGGATACAAGATGTTGGAGAAGGATATAGCCGCTGGTCTTGTGTGAGCTGAAATGAAACCAGTCAAAGATTTGTCACTCCAGAAATTAGTGGCGAACACTTGGGCGGGAGCAGTGGGGGCTTGAGCTCTCCGAATAATTTCGAGCGATTGTACCAAATAACAAAACTTATAGCCATTTGACGAAGTTGCCATACTAATATTTGAATTGTGTTGTTATATTTACACTCAGATGTAAATTTGCAAAACAAATTTTGTCACAAGTCTTCTGTTGGCATATCTGTTGAAAATTTGGCCTCGCCCCCCTGCAATATTTTGTGAAGTGTCCCCCACTGCATGAAATCTTTCTCACAATTTAAAAAATCAAGACAATTTATGACTTATTCTTCCTTGAGATTTAAAAATAAGATGTCCTTGTTTCTCATGCATGCAATTCCAGACTTTCTAACAGAAACTCAAAAAATCTCGTACCTTGAACAAGTTCAGTTGAGGATCAAACGCTTGTTTAATGGTTTCTTCAAGAAATTCTTTAAAAACACCATCTTGATCGATACCGGCCTCGTCTAAACCCTTGAAAAGGAAAAAAAATACAATTTAAGTTTGCAGTTTTCAAAAAAAAAAACCGATTTAATCAGCGATACAGTTTTATGTAAAGAATTCATCTGCATTGTTTTCTTTTTCCAAAAAAAACAACAGTCGATAAAAAACGGTTCAAAAACATTAAAAGTTTCAACTCTACAGGGTGTACAAAAAAACCGCTATCTTACGTTCAAATGAAAATTTCAAGAAAAGGAGGAATTGGTGAAGACTTATATTTCCACTGTTTGAATGCTCTACTATTCAGTTTTATAAAAATATCTTGTTTGCTAAATTTGAACTTGAAATGAGTGAGTAATGTTACTTTGAGTAATTGCAATCGGACAATTTAAATTTTAGATAGCTTGAATTAATTAAAAATTTCAGTCAACTTGATTACCATCATTTAGCGTAGCCACCACTTCTCAGTACACACGTATCACTTCGACATACATTTCGCGAGCAACTCTGCTTACAAATTATGGATTTCCACGCAAAAAATGTGCTTTAAGAGCATTTCAAACAAAGTATTCGCATGCAACGACAATGTACCATTGGGAAGTAAGAACATTGAATTCAAGCATCTAAAAATGACCGCTTGCAGTAAATAATTTATTTTGCAGTTTTAAATGGCATAAAATACACAACCAATGACATAATGAGTAGAGAAGGGATGGGACTACAATATGAACTCATAATGAAGACATGAAAATTATATTATTTCGGTTATAAAGCTTTAAAGTTAAATAGCAGTTTTTTTGATACACCCTGTACAAATAATAAATACATGAAAATTATCAGCGTACATATTCGTTGACAAATTTAATCTTGATTGTAGCTTTCAGCTTCTGAATAGGAATCTTTGATAATTGTTTATATCCATCCTAAAAATATATTCATTAGAGAAAGGTCATTGTAATAGGCAAGTTAAGCGAACTGCCAGCTACGCCGCGCTGCCCTCTATAAATTTTAGTGTTTCTGATGTGGTGCTTATTCGAGGGCGGCGCTCATTTGTAGGCAGCGCTCTTTAATTACATTTGTTTGCAAAAGATAACAAGAACTATAATATAAACTATAAAACAGTGTAATCAAAGAGATCAATTTTCCAAAGTTGACAATACTTGCAGTAGTGTTGTTTTATATTCTCGTCTTCAATAATAGACATTGTCACTGAAGACTAATTTTTCATCTCGAAAAAAAGTATATCGCCGGAACTAAAATGAGTAAGGGCCTGTTCATATGGGCCAAAGTTATCCCGGTTAGCGAGGAAACTTTTCGACC
>JAODVQ020391481.1:10637-30028 GCA_025400075.2 Phenganax stokvisi | reverse complement strand
TGACGAAATGTATTGTGGCTATATTTCATGAACACTTCAGTTAGAATGACAGTAAGATTTGATTCATTACAAAATAATGACTACCGAGAGCTGCACGTTTTGCCTCGGTATGGGCACTACCATGGCATCACTCAAGCATGAATGGAGAAACCACTGGGAGAAACACGTGTTGGTTCACCCATTGTTCACCGTATCCGTATTATGATCCGTATTCACACAATTTTGTAATGCGCATGCGTGGTTATTACTGGAAGTAAATCACTGTAGTAAATTATTAATCCTAGTAAATCATGCAGAAAGAGAAAGATGCTGTTTGTAAATACGACTTCATCCGCGGCGGCTTAGGGTTAGAAGAATACAAGAATGGCTGAAACAGATGCTCTTTTACTATCTAAATCGTGTAACAGTTTGCCTCAAATTGGTCGTAACGAAAGTGATATAGACGCTGCTGAAGATTTTGAAAGACCGAAACTGTACAAGCGAAGGTGGGTGATGTTGGCGATTTTGACTTTGTTGACGGCGGAGATTTTGACGCAGTGGCTCTTCTATAGCGCTATTAGTAACATAGTAGAGTATCATTTTAACTTGGGCTCATTCCCAGTACAGTGTTTATCACTAAATAGCGTCGCGATTTTGATGATTTTTGGTCTACCGAGCACGTTCATCATTAACAAAACAACCCTCAAGTCTGGGTGTCTCATAAGTGGCCTGCTTGGTCTGATCGCTCTTTGGCTCAAATTTTTTGGAGCTGGGAAAGGCGGCTTTGCGTTGTCTCTATGCGGTCAAATCTTGGCTTCGTTAGGTGCTTGTTTTGTGGTATCTCTACCAGCACAACTAGCTTCAATTTGGTTTGGTATCTACGAGCGGTCTTTGGCAACCTCAATCGCAGCCAGTGGTCTGTCCTTTGGCATGGGGTCAGCTTACTTATTTGCAGTGCAGTTTGTCCCAGATTCTGAGAGCCATTCAAAAATTGAAGATGGCATACGTAATAGTATCCTAGTGCAAGCAATGCTATGCTCCACCACAATTATTGCTGCTGTGATATTATTTGACAATGTGCCTCCCACACCCCCCAGTCGATCCCAAGCTGTGGCTGGCAGTGATGATCAAGGAACGCCCCCATTCCTTGATTCTTTGCGAGAGCTGTTCAGGAACACCTCATTTGTTTTAATGATGATTACTTTCGGAGCTGTAAGTGGAGTGCTGTATTCATTCTTCAGTCTTTTGAGTAATATTGTTCTGGAGAACTATGACATTAGCACTAAAGAAGTTGGATGGATGGGTTTTCTTGGATCTGTAATTGGAATCCCTGGCATGCTTTCAGCAGGTTTCTGGCTTGATCAGACAAAAAGTTTTAAAACATCATTTTTGGCCTGTAGTGGTTTAATCACCCTCACACAATTGACATTTACATTGTCAATTAAATACAATGCACCGGCTGGCATCCTTTTTGCTATAGTAATTATTTTTGGATACTTGACGGCAGCTCTAACTACCATGGGTTTCGTGTTTGGTGGAGAACTAACCTATCCAGTTCCTGAAGTGATGTCCACTGGAGTATTGTTAACATGCGCTCAAGCCTTTGGTGTTGTTGTATTGGGAATTACCTCATATACTGTTGCAGCAATCAGCACTGAATTTGTGAACTGGTTCAATACAGGAGTATTAGTTATTGGATTTTTATCAACTCCATTTATAAAAGCTGATTATCGACGGCTTACAGAGGATAGTATCGCATCATCTAGTGCTATCATTTCCTCCAGTAGTACAAATAAACAAATTGTAGAGTGAGCGAAGATTGGAAACATCTTACATTTGGTGGAACAACATAGAACTGGAATTTATTCGGATATTCTTATTATTCTATTCATCTCACAATTGCAATATCTTTATCATCAACAGTAGGCACAGTATTTAAAAGAAAAAATTTTAGGGATACATGATGGGAAGAAAAAACAAGCAATGTCCAGGCCTTTTTGTGATGTGAAGACGAGAATTTGATACCTAGTCACATTAAGGGTAGAACTTGATGTGACTTCTGGTTGAAACACAGCTGCAATTAAATGTACAGAATATTTAATAAGTGCAATGAATGTGCTAAATATGAATCAACCAGTAGATATAATTAAGTAGTATACTAGTATGATTAATATTAAAGAGCAAGCTTTTTCTTGATGTGGTTTGAACAGAGGTGGTATTTAATTGATTGATGGCATTTAATTAAAGTCTGTTCTCCTGTTATGTCAACTTTCACACAGGAACCTGATGCTCTTGCTCAACCCGATGTTCACATTCATAATCAATGTGAACAAATGCTCGTTCAACAAAACTGAACGTCTCAAGTTTTTGTTGCAATGGCTCACCAATATCATGTGCCTCTTGAAGACTTGCGCTTGGTGGGAGGACAATATGTGCTTCAACAATAAGATTGTTACCAAAATGGTAAGCTCGAAGAGTGTCAATAAATTGAATTCTGCTGTCAAAATTACAGCAAACTTGTAAGAGTTTGGCAATGAGATGTGGTGTAGCTGTACAACCACTAAGAGTCTTCACTTGGTACCAACCAATACCAAACCATTCATAGGCAATGTACAAGCTAATCAATATGGCACCTAGTGCATCACCTGGTCGCCATAACTTATCACCAACATAACCAAAACATAAAGCAACTGCATTTGAAATGATATCATTTCGATGGTCATGAGTCAAAACATCAGTTGATGGTGACTTTCGTCTACGGCAGTATAAGAATAACAGTACTTTTACTGCAATAGTGCTGCAAATAATTAGTATTGTTGGTAATGATACATCAGGGTCTGATGAATTGTTTGCAAGAGAATTCACAGACTCAATGATTATTTGCAGTGATGCAATGGCCATAATCACAGAAAGAACTGTTATTGCCAAGGGTTCAAGCCGAGTTTTTCCTACAGGATAATCATAGAAATTGGTCATTCGTATAGATCTATTTGTTAGCCAGATAATGATGCCTGATACCAAGTCTATAGCACTATCAATGAGGCTCGATATGACAGATAATGATCCAGACAACACACACGCAATTACTTTTGCAATTAGCAAGAAAACATTGCAAGCTAAGCTAATTTTAGCTGCTCTTACTGCAAACAATGGTTCCTTCTCTCCAATTTCAAAATTAGTACAGTCATCTTCAAGCATGTTTTGCAGCTCCTCCTGACGTTCATAATATTGCTGTACATTTTTTCGTGCTGGCACACATTTTTTGAAGAGTTTAGACTTGGCAGGTATGATGCTTTGATTTGATGGTGCAATTTCTTCCACGAGGGTAACAACAGATTGGTTGCTACGACCAATTGACGGTAGTACCACAGAAACACTACTTAGCTGACAGTCACTGTCAGTCATTTTTACAAACCACTAACAGCATTTGTATTCTACATCACGAAACCTGTGTTGATGTTTGTTATCCACTTAGGGCGTTGGAGATTGTTTGTGACCAGATATGGTAATTAACTGACGCGACCTTCGACAATGTGATATTTCGTTATAAGTACACCCCCCTTGAAATAAGTAAAATTAAACATACTTTCAGGGGTACACAAATTTTCTAATTGTTTTTTATGAGACGCCCGCGCTCTTATCAGCGGAAATTCTGAATACAGATAGTATATTATGTAAGAAAAAGTGAAAATTCAAACGTCAAACACGAAGACGTTCATGAAACATCGATCGATGGTTCTCTTAGTGATTTTTGGATTATTTAAATGATGGAGTTGCGAGAATGGACGCTCAGAACGAAGAATCATCATTTAGTGGTAGGCTGCAGGGCATTTATTGAACTATTTTCATTTTTTAAGAAAATAAATTTTGAATGTTGAAACGGCAATGTAACAACAATAATGTGTTTAATAAAAGTTCTGCCTTGCAATCAGTTCGACTTTAATTGCATCAATATTTAATTCAAGGTTTAAAACTTGAATTTATGTAAAAAAAAGACAGAAAATTTGAAGCCCTTAGCCGAGATCTTGGTTCAAATAAGGTTTGGGGGTTTGGATTTTTGGGATAATCGGGTTTAGGATTTAGATAAGGGAGACTAGGGTATAGGATTTAGATCAGGAAGATGAGATTATCTTCTTAATTCTTAATTGCGAATTAAACTCTTTTTAGGAATGTGGTATCAGATCTTCCTGTATAATTTAGGAACATCACTCTTCATTCATTGCATAGTAGCCTTGTTTTCATTCTTGTCCTTGAGAAGACATAAATATGGCAGACTCTTTCCAATTCTTGTTATAATTGTGGGCTTCTTGTTTCCCGTAACTGGTGGAGTTATATCAAGTAGGTGGATTTGGCATGTTGTGTAGATTAGCTTTTTGTGTGTTGCATTTTCCAAAAATTGGGGGCTTTTGATTCTTGATGGCCATTTTTTCCAGGTGCTTTAATAGCATTCATGTATCAAAGCGCTCGACTTCCCATGCCAAACTATGCAGCATTTCTTTGGGGTGGTGGACAAGCATTTTTGTTGTTTCTCATCTCATACACGAGAATTTTGGCAACATTGTGAGCTCGGTAACGTGAGTAGAAAAGTTGTACAGTTCTACGATAGATGTAATATAATAAAACTTATATAAAACTTATATAGTGGTAATTCTGAGCAAACAAAACAATAGGCTACGTTGTAAGAAGTGTAAATATTAAAATATTTAAGCACAACTCGTTTACTTGGGTGCTTAGAGAGATAAAATTGCTACAGTGGTCTTAATATATGAACAACCAAGTAAGTACCTTTGTTGTTTCATTTTCAACATGTTGGGAAAACTAAGAAAGTAGGACTTAAAAAAACTGATAAATTTTTAATAGTTTTAGGATTAGATAAAGTTTGTCGAATCCTAGAATTGATCGAAACTTTGATCAATTGTGATGTTTTCATTAAATCTTAGGAGCAGGCCGGCTGAATTTGCAAAATGATTCATACTTGTAATATTTTAAGGTCAGCCAGGGTAACAAAAGGTCTCAACATTCTTACTTTAATCATTTCCGGGACATCTAGAAATAGCAACAGAGACGCGCATGAAAAATACCCGGCCAAAGAGTTTTCAATTTCGCGTATAAAATTACCATGATTGTAGCTTGCGTAAAGCAATTATAGAATAGAGTTATGCTGGACAAGCAGCTAATCATATTTAGTCTATTTTGGCGCTAAAGACGAATGCAATTCACAAGTAGCCAATAGTATTGATTTATGCTCGATGGATAGCCAGTCTGGAGCATATCAGCAGCAATGATGCGCGAAGGTAGTATACCTGCGCGGTGTAAGGGCGTTCTTGACACAGTTTGCAGTCAGCCACAACTCTACGTGGGCGCCCAGCTATTAAAAAATTTAGATCAGAGTGATGATCCATTTATTGCGACCAAATGAAAACTCAGTCTTACCCCGTCTCACTAAATCCACCACGCCGTGAATATTCTTTGAAGCAAGTGTAAAACGATGCAAACAACGATTTGAGAAGTGTTGAAAAAGCTTCTTGAAACCAAATATTGATATTTTTCCTCATTGTATTTAGACTTTGGAGGTAGGATTTTCAGTTGAATGTCGTACGGAAACTGGCAGGCGCGCGATGACAGATCGAACTGTCAGAGCAATTGTTCTTTCGCGCGATGTCACGCAACTCATAGATTGCACTTACACAATTCAATATATCACTTCAATCAGTATACAGTATATTCCTCCAAGTTGAACTTTTACAATTTGTTCATATTGTGACACTTTGATTGGCCGCACCAAATAGATGATTAAGATAACTTACTGTTTTTAAGTGTGTATAATGACATAAATGCAGCATCCGAAACCGTATTGCTCTTCTTAAAATACTGATGTATAACAGCAGTATTTTACTACTACAGGAATAACCTCGTGAAGACATCAACTCTAATTATACAGTCGTGCATATTTGCTGACGGTGACCTCTCCTATCTGGAAAACTCTAGCATTTTCCTTACGCCTGCGCCCATTTTATAATTCCGAGCGCTTTTCCCTCAGTTTGGGTGGCTTGCGTAGATTAGTTTTCCTTGAGCGATGTCGGAAATGGCCCGACACTGCCCAGCAGATATATTTAGCGAAACCATGGTCGGCGAAAGTGCGTAACTTGTGTCGCAGTTTCACTAAGCAAAATAGGACTGGCGTGTGACTCGTGTTAAATGTATATAAATAAAAATGTCGTCCATTTGTTTTCCCTTTCTGGAAACAACGTGTCTAGAATTTTGAAGTTATTTTGTCTATAATTTATAAAACTGTTTATAGTCCTCGAACGCAATGCTCTAATTCGATTTCAACCAAAAAATGACATTCTTATTTTTATGGTATACCAGGAATGAATTTAGTGCATTAGAGACAGTTTCAGGCTTTTTTACTGTCTGTAATGAGTTTGAGGGATATTTATAAGCCGGGTACTTTGTCGGCGATAAACATCACGGTCTTTTTCCCAACAACAGGTTGATGTAGCTTGATTGAAACAGGTGCCAGATGTAGTTTACTCATCAAAACTTTAAAATTTAGCTACACTAAAAAGAAGCCGAAAACAAGCCTAAAAAAGAAGCTCAAACACGCTCATTGTCACAATTAACAAATTCGAGAACACTGGCACGAGTTCTTTTTTGAGAAAATTAAAGCAATTTTCGTATGTGCCAAATTTGTTAACCAAATTTGATCATGTCCATGTTTTTCTTGTTTGAACTACACGTCATGTGATATGCTGTGTGTTCTTTCTAACGGCATTCTACCACGTTCTGGTGCAGAATAATAACTGGGAGAAGAGGTAATAGTGATTTCATGGTTTTAGTGGGATGGTGAGTCTTATGCCGCTCTCGGAAGTTGGATAAGCATTTGCTTACGTCACCGATGTCCTATCCTTTTAAATTTATTCATTCCGACGATTTTTTCTGTCATTTACCAAGCCTCTTTGTAAACGCATCGTTGAACGCACACTCGCGTCTTACTGGGTTCTATTGTGTGTCTCGTTGAAACATTCTCAAGTTTGACTTACTCATTTGCTTCGTCTTAAAATTTGTGTTGTGGAAAGGCGGTACTTTGGCCCTAAGGGGCGGAGAAGAGTTAAGAAAAACAGTCTATAAAGTAAGTGTATACAGGTTATCCAAGCCACATGCCTCGAATTAAAAATATCGCATATATATGGTGCGGTAATATGATCCACCTAATAGCACATTTAATAACGCTAACGACTTCTTCTTCGCATTGCTATGCTGTTATTGTTTTGGTGACAAATATTTCGTATTCATTTCCTTTCAGTTTCATTCCTAAACCAGTTGCTTCATCGTAAAGTGTTGGACACTAAAGTTTCGAACGATTATACTCGTTATACGGTGCCAATTAGAAATTGTGTGGATTCTGATATGGAACGCTAATTAATACATGTTGGAATTTTGTCGTCTGGTGAAAAAATAACTATCAACAATTTCACTGTTCGCTTCAACAAAATAAGGAGAGGGAAGATTAAGTCTTATGATGAGTTCGGTAAGTCTTGAATTTCCGTAAAGAAGCTAGCTGTCATTTGTCTTGAAGTAACCCACCTTTTCCGTTTGGATTATGTTTGAAAATGTAAGGCATGCTTAGTCAGTAGGATATAATCCGTGTGATATCACATCAAACTTCATAACTCCGAAATATTGTCTCTGGAAAGTATTATTTGTATATACAGCGAGGAACATGCAATACTATGCGGTATGTCTGTATTATAGTAAACGTTTCAATTAGGATAATTCTAACACACTTATTAGAATTCGACTCTGTAAGGAAATTCGACGTCAAATGTTAAATAGAACATTGCCGTATTATAATGCCGTTTTAGGCGTTATTTTATAAACATATACCGAGATGTATAATGTTACTGAGGAGGCCATTTGCCTTTCAAAGATAAGTAGTAAATTTATAGCGCTGACAAGGATTTTCATCAGCGATTACAAATTATGCTGGATAAATTAATGAATGGAATGCGTAGAAATACCATGTAGCTATTAAATGTCCATAAACATCTAACATCTTCTTTGACATGTGGGGAACATTGTGTTGAAAATTTCTTTGTTGGAAAAATCGACAGATGGTTATCTTCTTTTCAGCTTATCATAATTTTTGTCACGTTGCCTTACGCTACATATTCCAATAAGTTATATTCTGCTATCTGTCAAGAATATTCAACTTCTGTGAAGACTTGTAAATTGAGTCGAGCAACATGTTTGGTAATATAGTTGAATTTTGTCTTTAAAGTTAGCAAGTGAGTTAGTCAGTCAAGGGTAAATTCTGAATATATTATAAGAGACATTTTTAACGATGTACAGTTTGTGCAAACAAAATTTTATCATATTTCACACCTTATAGGGTCGCCAAAACACGCTTGTATCACTGTGTAGTTATCATTTTTTTCAATAGTGTTTAAAAGTTTTTAAGAATGAGGTGCGAATTATAAAATGCAATTTGTTGCCAAGTTTTGAGAATCCATGATGGTTACACTTCAGAAGTATAAACACTATCACTGTCTTCTTTTACATAGTGCGATTTTTCAAACAATGCCAAAAATTTGCCAACTATTGTAAGTACATGCGTATATATATACATATATTAGCGTATATTTGCGTTTGTCTTTCCTTATTCATATGCAAAGCTGTCGGTTAGACAAGTACATTCATCCATATGTCCGCACTTAAGCTCCTCACGCAACGGCGTACGCCAGCACTTAAATGTATTCCCACTTGTTTCCTGGGCCCGACTTGGAAGAAGTGTAGAACCTCATTAAAAGCAATAAAGTATAACCTGCGGGATCGAAATGTTCTAATTTGCTTAAGAATTGGTTCTTTGGAACATTTAGTACATTTCTGAACAGTTTAAAAACGTTCTTCATTAATTAAAAGAAACCTGAGGTATTCGGGACAAGCGATAATCTGCTTTTTACACCTGAATTGGTGGACGATAAAGGCCTCTAG
The DNA here is from genome assembly GCA_025400075.2 of Phenganax stokvisi. NCBI lineage: Eukaryota > Metazoa > Cnidaria > Anthozoa > Malacalcyonacea > Clavulariidae > Phenganax > Phenganax stokvisi. Next base: position 21,055 of record JAODVQ020391481.1, on the reverse strand, counting down.
AAAATTATAGGATTTTTTTCAGAGTACTCCGAGAAAGCAGAACATACTGCGCGAACCTCTACTCCAGTAACAGTGATTTTGTTTAAATTCAATAATACATGATTTTAACTTGGGACAAGAAAAATATTTGATATTTTTGTATTACTGCACCTACAAATTTTTAAATAATATATCTTTAGACTCTAATAAGGCATTTCCTAAGGCTAGGTGATAAATGCGCGGATATTACGGAATTTTACAAATGCCTCGAACTTTTCTGGGCTGAATAAAAACTAAAACTTCTGTCTGTGTGTCTGGTTTGTAATCTCTATGTCAATAAAACTTGAGAACGTATTATAGTTGCAAATATTTGTCGGATTTTAACCCTTGTCAAAGACAATTAAAAAAACTTAATAAGATCTTTTGACCGAATGATTGTATACACAACTGTTAGAGAAAACAGTTTTCTTTATTGAATTCTACTGTTTTCATTATTATTTAATAAAAGCAGTACGATTATTTGATTTCAATATTCCTTAAATATGCTACTTTCATGTTGTAAAAACACGAAGAAAACAGCGTCTGTTTTCTTTGTGTTTTTGCAAAGTGAAAGCCGTGTAATTAAATAATATTCAGTTTTGAACTCGAAAATACACTTAAGACATCATACGTAGTTTGCCAGTGTGTGTAGAATCTGCAGAATTACATGCTTGTTTGTTCCTTTTTTGCTTGATCTTAGCAAAGTTTGCTTGACAATAGAAAAATATTGATTAAAATTTGAAATAATCTGTTATCTTTTATATTTCTAGTATTTAAGTGTTCCTATACTAAAGCCAAAGTAAAGAAGAAAAAATTCATATTCGTTAAACTGATTTTGAAATTATAGTCTGCTGAAATCATTATATCAGCTTAGTAATCCAATGAGGAACTATTGTGAGTCTGTTGGCAGTCAGTCTATTTAGAAGCATAAAATCTTTCATTATTCTAAGCGTAGCCATTTCGACTCCCACATTACTTCGAACAAGGAAGTATATACAGAAACCATTAATCACGAGACGCGCGCTAAATGTTAATTCCGCATATGTAGAAAACTACGTCATGCAAGATTTAATTATGCATGCAGTTGTTTGTCAACAAGAAACAACAGAAATGTAATTACGGACGTGATATATCGCATGAAGGTGCATTTCTCAACTGGCTACGTGTACATATGGTACATGGATATTGTACGTCAATGGCTATTGGACTCTTTCTTTGTTAAATAGTGATATATGCCTTGTTGTGGTACGTACTTGGGTGGGTGAATGTTTTCTGTACAATATATCCAAGTTATGGCTACATCATGATAAACAAATTGGGAATGTAATACCATGTTGTTGTCAGACAATGTTCGCAGCCTCGACATCGTGTTAGACTTAACATCTTTACGTGTAAACATTCACACGGTAATTAAGAAACCTGGGATTCAATCTCATACTGCGCCACTAGCATTTACCGTGTTATGAGAAATCCAATAATAAAGAACTGGAAATAACTGGATTGATCATAACCTAGAACGTCAATTTCCTTTACCAGGCACCCCAGTTCAATACACTTGGCACATTCGTGTCTTGCAGTTGGCCTTGTTACCCGATATTTGAATAGTCTTAATTTTATTCAATGGCACCTATTCTTCTTTGAACTCAGTCTAATCTGCTTAGCTAAGAAATAATCGATATAAATGAGCTTTTAACACGTTCCTCCCAGATCGTCGCACGAGCTCAGTCCAAAACAAAGACTTCTCCAACCTTAAAGACGCTCTTTCGACATAGCGAAAGTCGTTTTGTGAGCTTAAAATAATAGTGACTCAACGCATTATTGTTTCATACCTTACTTGTTTTAAATGCTAAGTCTTCCAACTTTACTTTTGACGGCTGGACGTCATTCTTACGGGTAGTGATTTTGACTTGGGGGCATTGAACTCAATAGGTCTCTTTCTTAAAAAGTGTTCATCAGGGGATTGGTAGTAATTTTGAAGAAGGATTTTTGGACTTGGAAAAAGATATTGGCTATAATTGCAAAGACGACATATCTGTCACTTAGGATTGACACATCATGTGAAGATACGTACTTATCTTCAAAGATAACAACTGGTGATAATATGGGAATATTTAGCTGTAGCTTAAGTACCAGCTTAAGGAAATCACTTCATACATGTGTTCATCTAAGTATCGGATTTTGTCAGTCAAGTACGTTGTTTTGTTGCGCGCACAATAGCTTTTGAAGCTTGAAGGAGGCAAAAGATGCCTAGCCGTATACAAATTGGCTGCGTGGTGAGTTTTTGAAGCTTTGTTCGTTATTTTTCGTCGTTTGTTGTATTGACAACATCATGTATAACCGTATATAGTTATATATATATAGAGACGCTGGCATTTCATTGTCACTTTTAATTAACTCGGGATCGTTACGTTACTATTTTATTTTCTGCAAGTGAATTGCTGATGGAGCAACTGATGTGCCATTTATGAGAGGTTTTGAGCTTTTTAAGGTTGTCCTTTTACGTTTGTTGTTATCATGTTCTAAATTTATCGCAGTGGTATCTAAATTTGTTTCACTATACTTGAGTTTGGAGTGTTTGTCGTGAAATGTATTTAGCTTTACTTCGTGTTAAACACAGAGACACGCGCAGCATGCAGGTCGTCTACCCGCTATTGTATTCAATTCTTATTCAAATATGACATCCATTTAAAAGTTCCAATAGAATACCATTGCTTGATATTGCAACGATGCATTCTAATCAAAATAGTTCTTTGTTTCAGAAGTAATATTCTAATTTAGCTAGAAGCTATTCATCAGTTTAGGAAATTCTGAGCACTTTTTCATAAACTTCAGTCTACAGACTTGCTTGCGTGCCAGTCGTGGAACTAATTTGAAACATCGATGTTTTTCTAATTATCCTCTAATTAGTCTAATTAACAAAGATTAAGCATTTGTGGTTTTGGTGCCATTTTCTCACAACGACAAACACCATTTGTCTTCTTTAAATGGTATTTATATTATATGAATAGGTTCACGTCGGTGAAAAAGCCAGCTTGGTTTGCACCAGGCCGGAAAAAAAATTTAGGAAGTCATGGACAGCCAACAATATGCCGGAAAACTTTTCAAAACACTAGTCTAGAGTACCAAGGCCAAATATCGCTTTGCTTTTTTCACGTGATCCGGTTTGTCGTTTCGCTGAAAACCATATTAAAATGTCTCGAAGTATTATGCGCGTACAGTACTCATTACTTTTCTCGTATAATTCTTATATCCCAATGATATCATGACTGGTAGTTTATTTTGCTCTATTTTATGTATCCAGCCAGGTTTTTTGTCCCAACACCAGATTAACTTGATGTAATGCGATAACGGACCACCATTGAGGCTTAGCATGTTTAAGCTCTCTTTAACTTCTACAGTTTAGCAGGAAACTTGCTTGTCTAGATTTTATAGACATTACATCTCTTGGCGTATATACTCTACCTGATCTTCGATATAGTCAAAGTAAAACAAGAGTACGCTCTCTGTAACATAGTAACACTCGCTTTCTTAATTTTCAGGTCGTACTCGCGAAAGCTTTATATAACAATGACTCAGAGGCAGACGATGAGCTGTCTTTCAAAAAAGGTGACGTCATCACAGTGTTGGAGACGGATTTTGAAGGCATGGTAGGCTGGTGGCTCTGTTCCCTTGGTGATAAACAAGGTGTTGCTCCTGGCAATCGACTACAATTGATCTCGTTCGACGACAACGACCCAGGTGACCCACAAGATGTATACGACACCCTGGGACCAGCTCGCAAAGAGAGATACGGTGACGTTGACTACGACATTCCCAAATCCTACCCCGCCTCAGAGTATGAAGATTACGCTATACCAAAAGCACCGTACAGCTATCCCGTTCCAGATTCTCAACGACACGGCTTCGTGTTGCCCAGTCCTCTCGCTGTGTCAGCGTGTACTGAACGCAATAGCAATTCCTCGGATGGACTGGTGACTAATGAAATTTACGCAGCTCCTTCGTCACGCTGGAGCTCGGAGAGATCTGAGAGGTCTAGCGACGAGTTTCGGTTCTCTGGAGGGAGTGGGTCGGAGGAAATGTATGACGTTCCGTCACGTAACTCGCTTGAGTCAGACGATGGTCAGCGGACTCTCCAAGTTCCCATCATTCCACCCAAAGGAAGAGCAGGCAACAACGGTTATCATGACAATATGAGTGACTTTGGAAACAGTATGAATCGCCAAGGATCGCAAGAGATCTACGACTCTCCAGCAGGAACGACACATAGTAACGGAAGATATTCGAATAATTCTGACTTGTACGACCAGTTGCCTGGTAACAATGATGAGGAGAAAGTTGCACATGCACTATCGAGCGATAACGACGATTACGACACTGTCCCCAGTTCGCATCTTCCCGAGCCTCAAGATATCTACGACGTGCCTCAGACAGCGTCAGAGGAACTTTACGATACTCTTCCGCACGGTCCTGAAGAAGTTTGTAACGTTCTTCCGACAGGTCCCGAAGAAGATTACGACGTTCCTCTGACGGGTCCCGAAGAGCTCTACGACATTCCTCCTGTTGGTCCTCAAGAGGTATACGATGTTCCTCCGACTGGTCCCGATGCGTTGTACGATGAACTACCGGAGAAATCGGAATCACTTTACAAGCACAACAGTTTTGATGTGGCCGATGGTAACAACAACCCCCCGGTTTTCCCAGAAAGTAAAGGCAATGATGGTATTCCTTATGATGAACATCCGGAGGGGCCTGAGGCACTGTATGATAATTTTGCCGAGATAGAGAAAAAGACAGCTGCGAACACAGGGAGCCTAGGAAGAAAGAAACGACATGAGAGTGATGACTATGTCGATTATCAGGAGATTTATGGAATGGGAAAAGACGAACAAACTGAGAAAGTACGTCATTGTATTCTTGTTTGGAAATGTATATTTGCAGCCCAAAAATAAGTAATGTAAGACGTATAGAAGTAGTGAAAGTTCATTTTGTAACTGAACTATTTCTCTAAAGAAATTTTATTTACATTTTGAAGGAGCATGAGGCGACAGAGCAGTCAGTTCTGAACAGGATACACATGGATAAAGTACGTGAACTACGAATCAGCCATCTTGTAGCGATGCAGAACCTTGACAAACTACAACAAGCTGTGGATGTTGCTGTCACCAAACTCATGAGTTTTGTCACTGACGACTGGCGACGATCTGAAGTTTACGCACTCAACATCAATGGGATTCGAGAGATCTCAGGAAAAGTAAAAGTAGCTCTGCGCCTTCTCACCGAATTTGGTCTTGGCGCTCTGAAAAGTTCACAAAAATTAACCGAAAATGAAATTTCAGGAAAAATCGAAGAAGCGCTAAAGCCTTTACTTGAATCTTATTACTCTATCAAGAACGCCATTCAACAATTGGACGAGAGTAATTGGCGTTCAGCCTATCAGGAAAAACCAGACGATGATTTGAACACAATAGCGAAGCTGGCACAATGTATTCCATGTGGTGCATACAATCTTGGAGCGGTCATAGCAAATTTTTCGAATCTGTTATTCACTGAAGAGGTGCAGAGTGGGACTTCACGCGAGACTCCTCGCGAGATAATCAGTGAACCACAAAACGGCAACCAGAACTTGTTGAATCCCTCGACCGCGCAAGCAACAGAAGAACCGAAGGCGAGTCCACCATCAGGTCCAGTAAACCCTTCTCCCGTAACTGCGAAAGTCGAAAACATCCAGCAGCCTACGCCGAGCAAAGTGGAATCAAAACCTCAAGCAAATCATTTTAAGCCACTCACAAAAATTCCTCCAGCCGTATCGCCTAAGCCGAAGAAAGACCGAAAGCGCTCTGAAAGTGCTTCGAACAGCTCGTCGCTCTCAGAGCAAGTCTCTGAACTTACACATAACTTATTGAACCAAATCGATAACATTAAAACGCCTCCATCGGGCCTTTCCAGAAAAGGAAGTAAAAAACTTAGTCCCAAGACTGTGCGAAGACTTTGCAGTATAACTCTTAAAGACGACGACAGAATTAATGAGAAAATATTTGAAGATGTAACTGCGATACCCCCCAAACCTTCACGACAGAGCAGCTCTCCGGCCTTGCCCGAGAACCAGTCGGTCGATAAGCGATCGTCATTGACTGGCACGAAGTCGTATCCAGGTGTGTTTCATTCGACAGAGGATATTCTACAACGTCAAAATAGTTTTGAAATTTTGAAGTCTTTTGTGGAAAAAATGAACAGTGAATTTGTGGTTCTCAAAGAAGGGATAAAAAGTTTTGGTGAGAGCGTCCGTGAACGAGAGAAACCGAAGGTGTTTGTCGCGCATAGTAAATTTATTGTTCTGAGCGCGCATAAATTAGTCTATTTCGGAGACGCCGCGTCACGGAGCACTTCGAACTCCGACGATCGTAATACGATTTCGACCCAAACGAACTCTCTTTCAGAGGTGATTAAGGATTTTGTTGAAAACATTAAGATTGCAGCTCGACAATACCCGGAAGAAGAAGCAATGAACACTATGATCAAAAGTGCAACGAGTGTGACTGAAAAAGCTGTAGGGCTTTATAAAGAACTGAAGCGACTAGCGCGAAGTTAATAATATTTATGAAATTAATTTTCACTGTAACACTGTAACACAGATTCCAGGGATAATGTCACAAAGTGCTCTTTTTACTTTGGGGCAATATAGAAATGTTCTTTTGTCGTGTAGTGGGTATTCTAAGGGTTTTATGAGGGTTGGCCCCTAGCCTTACAGAATTCCTGTCGCCCCGAGTTTTATTTCGAAATTTTTGTGCACTTTTGTGAATATGGTATATAATATATTTATAGCAACTTGACGTATAATGGGACTACCAATGCTTTTATCAAAGATAAACTTTAAAAAGTTACAATTATGAATAATTTAAAAAAACATCGAGTGTTTAATGCACAGTATTTACTTTAAATGAAATTTTGACGTTTTATAGCAAGTTTTGAACGGAAATACGCTAGAATGCAGTTTAGCGGATACCAGGTTAGCGCAAGGTTGGTTTGTGGGCTCAGCGTTCGCAATCTAAAATTAGGTTTTTTGGATGGTCAGCGTCGTAAGGTGTCCGCTAAACTGCATTAGCCCCCGGAAATATCCACGCGCGATGTCCAAAAGCCGCGTTGCAAAATATACGACCGAGTAAATTAGGGACGAAAATTCGTAGCGAAATCAAGCGCAAGCCGTTCCGCTCAGTGGTTGCGCTCTGTGCGTATCGAGTACTTCCGAGTGTTGACCGAAGTACTTCCGGAGGGCGTTTCCGGGAGATCAGACAAGTAGTCTTCTGTTCCTAGACAGCCTGGGAAGATTGAATCGAGCTTGTTTATAAAAAACACATTCATTTTATATTCCATTGTACATTTCTCATCATGACAAAATGTGCTACACTACATATTGATAGCAGTAAATTTGACCACCATTTGCTTTCTTGTGAACATTTTAGGAAGCCCATTCACTGATATAGTTTTGCCATTCTTGATCATTTGAACTACTCAATTTTTTACTCATCATCTGTGTTTATCTCAACTGGCTTTCCATCCGGTCCAATAGCAACCGGTTTGACAAGTCCTTTCTGGTTTAACTTGCTTAACAGGTTTGCTAATTTTTCAGCCTCTTCCTCCTTTTCCTCTGCACTCATTTTGTCCAGGGGATTCTGCATGTTAGGATCCACTTGGGCGCCTACGTAAAGAAAGAAGACAAAGCAAGGCGAGAGTGAAAATGCAAAAATTTGCATAAATGTGCAGGGAAAGATAGAAAAGATTTTCCAAACAATAACTCCAACAGATTTCATCTCACCAGTCATTGGATCAATTTGATCTTTGATTTGTTCATATTCTTCTGTGTCAGATTCCTCATCATCTGTGGAATAATTTCCTGCTGTTTCCTCATCCTTTCTATTCCCTGCCATTAAACCATGATCCGCCAGAAATCCCGCGGCATTACCGTAACCAACATACTTTACAAGCCGGGAGACGTTGTCTTTACACAATACAAATAAAAATTCCCCTACAGATTCCTAAAGCAATCGCAAAAAAACTGTCAGATTTATAAAAGAATCGGATCAGAGCTGGTTAGGAGATCAACCAAGACATTGATTGATAGATTGAAAGGACTTTCTCACAACATGTTCCATTACCTTTAGTTCATGTACAGCTGAGGTAAGATGTCGGACCAACCTGCCGCGGATGGTTTTTGACTCCTCGGGTCTCTCCATACCAACGTAACCTAATGATGGCAAGACTTCTTGACGAAGATATTTGCGAACAATCCTGTTTTGTTTTGATACTGTTGTGAGAACAGAAAGCAATGGAGACAAGGTCTCCTTGAGACTTGAGTCATTGATCAACCTTTGATCCAGGATTCCCAAGAGCACATGGACTGCCTCAACATTATACAGCTAGGAAGAAGAAAATTTCTTCTAGATGGCAGAAATTGTATACGAACATAACAAAAGTGTTTTAATTCGAGTAGGGAAATTGCGGTAATGGTGAAAAAGATGAGATCAAGCAACACCAATGGTAAAATGAGTGACAGACTGATTGGACCTGAACCGTTCAATCTACTCAAATGAAAGAGTCAAACTACCTTTGAAGAGTAAAAGAGGAGACTAGGGTACACTAAAGCACATTGAAACTCAATGGATTCCTGTACACAAGGACCCACCTCAAACACTATGGGATGTTTGTTTCCACTTTGATCACTTGCAAAAGTTTTCATAATTTGCTTCGCATCAACCTTTGGAATTCGCCAGTACAAAAGCTTGTATGACTGATAGGGCAAGTTGATTAACATATTTATAATATTGTTTTGAAGATTCTTGGGCTCTTGGCACATCTCCTTGCATTTTATCAACATGTGTCGCAGAGTGAAAATGATGGTGTTACATGATTGTAGTAATTCCTGCTCGGGTTGTTCTTGGCTGATGTTGATGGTAATATTAAACAGTACTTTAAGAATTTCACCAAATAACTCAATTGATTCCTTATCTAATGAGATCTCAGGAAGACTGCACCTTTAATAGAAAGAGATAGAAGGTCATCTAATTTTAACATTAGCATATATAACTGATCTTACTAGGGAGGGGGGAGGGAGAGGTTATGAAATCAAGGTACGTGGACACAATCTAACCAGAATGTCACCAACTCTCTAACTTTCTACCACACATACCTAGATGGCAAGGTTGACTCCGAATCACTTCCCATCACTTCTAATTCCTTGTTAAGCAATGCCTCTCTTGCATACTGACCAGGAACAACATGTCCTAACGCAGCTGCCAGTAGCTCGACAGCATTATACTTCAATGCTATTGCTCGCTCATTAGCCTCAAGCGCCGTCAACACAAACAACAACCGAAGATCAAAGAACTTTATATCTCGGGGCAAATCTGATTGGCCGAACCATGCCAAACGTGAACATGCCATCTTAGTGCAGTTATACTTCAAGGTATATTGCCGAAACTGGGCATTTTGATACACTAGATTACAAACACATTTCAAAGCCTCAACCATTACTAAGGATTTCTCAATAACAGTCTGCAATGAATTATCAGAATACAACCCAGCTAACGTCATAAATGTGATGCAAGCGTCCGCAGAAATCATCTCAGTAAGGTTAGCCTTGTCCCGACTTAACAAACGAAGAGCCTCCAAACAACGAGCTATGTAGTTTAAAACAACATATTGTTCGTTATTTAGCTCATCCATCAAACTCCGAATGAATTTATGTCTAAGAGATCCATTAATATGCTCGAAAGAAAACTTTTGACTGTTTGCCTCGCAAAACTTGGCGACTTGTGACTCCTTCAAAGCTTCATCTTGACTAGTTTGGGAATCCAAAAATACTTTTATCAATTCCTCCATATTTTAATGTTATAACAGATCGTTTGCAAGCATAGAATACAACAACCTATAAAACACCTGTCAATGTGTGAGAATAGCGATGAAACATTTACCAGATGTCCAATGTTTGTCTCGCAGGGAAACATTTAGTAACCCCTGTTAAAGTTTAAAATCAATTAAAATAATATTGAATGTAAGTGCAATACGGGGGGATACGCAAGTACCTTCTAGAACTAGATGCGAAGAAGAACCCATATGGAAAACCCCCTGAGGGATGCTCCAAGTTTATTCTACTGGACTAGGTGTAAGCTTACAAGCAGGGGGAGTAATCTTTCAAAGAAAAACTGTACTCTAAACCTTCAAAGAGCTATCGCTTAGTGACCTTTTAAGCAGCTAAGTGAACTTGTACAATAATTCTAGGAAGCATGTTATAAACAATATTTATTGAGAGTTGAAAATTTGGGTTGCAAGCTGTGGCACAATCATGTCTGAAGGGGACACTTGGTCAGAGCTCCAAGCTCATAAAAAGAGACAAGATAGTTTGA
>JAODVQ020391374.1:0-11179 GCA_025400075.2 Phenganax stokvisi | reverse complement strand
AAAAGCCCTGCATGCGATCTAAGCTGGAGGACACTGTTCAACCTGGAAAATATGTTTAAGAACTGTTTATTCATGTAATTCATTGTAAAACTTTACAAATATATTGTTACAGACGTTAAACTGTGTCTGCGTGTTAATTTATGTATACTTCCAAGCATATTTTTCTCTAAAATCAATACAATTTCATATTCGTGTTACTCCCTTTTTTCCTTCTTTACGTGCTCAAAAAACCTCGATTTATACTATGTAAAATCCGGTTTGAACCGGTATCGCACGTGCCCGGTACGTCACCTTGCTTGGTAACGTCACCTTAGCCGGTCACATCACCTCACCTAGTAACGTCACCAGACTCACAAGCATCGTACGTGCATGGTACGTCACCTCGCCTGGTAATGTTACCTAGGGCTACGTCACCTTCCGGTCACTTCGTGTGAAGTCACTTCCATTATTGGATGGGGGGGGTTATACTGCTTGCTTCTGCTACAACAATTAATAGCACTTCATCTCCAACAATCTGTTCCCTTAACAATGCTCATACGACTTCGCGAAAAGACCTAATTAATCGTTCCCATGCCCCTCCCATGTGACTTGCACTTGGTGGATTGAAAATATACGTGATTCCCTATTGGGCACAAAAGGTTCCAATTTTCGGTTGATTTCATTCCTCAATGTTAGCCTTTAACTCTTTATCAGCCTTGGTAAGATTCGTACCACAATCACTTCTAATTTCTTTAGGATATCCTTGTCGGCTTATGAATCTTTGCAATGCGTTGATCATGGCATCTGCATCTAAGGAGTGGACTATTTCTATGTGTATGGCGTAACCATTCAAACACGTAAAGATACAACCGTATCTTTTAACTCGACTTGTACCTTGCTTTACTTCCAATGACCCAAAGTAATCGACTCCTACGAATGTGAAAGGAGGTTCAAAGGCTTTAATCCTGTCTTCCGGTAAATCTGCTATGAGTTGTTCATTGGCTCCCCTTTTCCTCTTCTGGCAGTCGATAAATCTACAAATTACCTGACGAACTTTTGATCAACCCTTTAAAATCTAAAATTGTCTCTTAAATGATGCCAAAACAGATTCCTGGCCCATATGACTGACTACTAGATGATAATATGTGATGATAAGATCCACTACATGATGCTTATATGGAAATATCATCATATGTTTTCCATCTGAATGGATTTGTGCATTCTTCAATCGTCCTCCTACAATTAGAACACTGTCTTTCATCAGAGGATTCAATTGATACAGTGATGTTTTTGTTTCCTTAAAAACTTTCTTTATCAGTCTTTCAATTATACCTTGCAATTTTACTAACTCATGAAATGCTCTTATTGAACAAGGTGAACGATGTCTATCTCTGCTTGCTTCAATTTTTCTGCTTCTAAATGACCAACTTTCATTTTGGGAGGACCGATTCTTAAGTTCCTTTGACACGCATTTGATCATAGGAATAATTTGAATTGTGCAAGTATCACTGCAGCTCATTTCAAACGTCACCATGACAAGTAATGTTGCAACAAAGTTTGCATACAATCGCCGTCAACAGTCTTGAAATAGATTTTGTCATCTTTTGAACTGCAGGATCTTCTTCAGGCAATGGCAGAACATTAAAGATTGCTGTCCAGCAGTCCTCGCTATTCCACAAAAACTTGTGTCCAGCTAGCCATCTGCTCTTTGGTAACATTTCATTCAGCTTCCAGCCTTTGGATGCATCATCTGCTGGATTTCTTTATCCCTCAACATACCTCCATTCCAAGACAGAAGATCCATTCCATATCATCACCAAACGGTTAGACTCAAACGTGTGAAATTGCTTATTTTCATTCTTGATACACTTCAACACAGAAATTGAGTCCGTCCAAAACGTGACACTATCCACGTGGTATTCTAATTCCTCCCTGATCAATTGGCAAAGTTGTACTGTGATCATTGCAGCCGACAATTCCAATCTTGGGATGGTAATTTCATGAATTGGTGCAAGGCGTGCCCTTCCTAGTACAAACAAACAGTGAATAAGCCCTTCACTGTTCTCTTACTGCTGGCACGCCAACGGCTCCATAGCCAACACGAGAACCATCGGTAAAGATGTGCAGCTGTGCCTTCTTTATCTCACCAAATTCGTCTGGTTTGAAACAACAATGCATTCTTACTTCTTCTAATTTTGGAAGATCATTCAGCGACCTGAGCTACTGTTGCCTTTCTTGACCTTCAATTTTGTCGTCCCATCCCAGTTGCTTTTGACATAGCTCTTGCAACAGAAAGTTTGCTTTCATGGTATATGGAGCAATAAATTCAATTGGATCGAGCAGTGAGTATATCGCAGATAACATTCCTCTTCTAGTCAGCAACCTCTGGCTTGCTAGTGCCATGGTCTTTTCATGAACCTCCTAGATAAAGTTGTCTGCCTCCACATTCCACTTCACCCCAAGAGCACACACAGTAGGCAACTTATCGATTTCCAAGTTCACAACAGATTTTGCTCTTTCATTTTCAGGAATTTCCTCTAGGACATTCCAATGACTGCTTATCCATTTCGTCAATGTGAAGCCTCCTTTCATCAACAATTCTCTAAGTTTCTTTGATAATGCAATAGCTCTCTCTGGAGCATTAACAGACTTCATTAAGTCATGAACATACATATTCGTATTCACGGTTTCCACCACTTCAGACTCAAATTCTTTACCAAACCATGATGCTGTCCTCTTGACACAGAAGTTAGCAATGCTTGGAGAAAATGTGGCACCGAATATGTGTTTTATTATTCTGTACTCAGTTGGGGTTTCATCAAGGTCATGGTTTTCCCACCAGTGAAATCGAAATACTCATAATCTTTAGGATCAACCAACACTTGGTAAAACATTGCTTCAATGTCAGCTACTACTGCGATTTGTTCTTGGCAAAACCAAATAATGTCTCTGATCAAGGAGTTAGTCAAATCTGGACCAGTTAACTAGTGCTGGTTGAGAGATTCTCCATTGAATTTTGCCGCACAATCAAGTACAATTTGAGTTTCCTTGGACTTCATTCAATGTTTAGCGGGACGATGAGGAAGATACCAAATTTTGCCTTTGGTTTCATTCAGCTCCTCCTTTGGCACTTTTTGGGCATGTCCTGCGTCGATATAATTCTGCATAGCTTTCATGTATCTTGAAAACAATTCAGTGTCCTTCGTCAACTGCATCTACTTCTGGGCATTCATCGTGTTTACTTCAACCTGACATCCTTGAAGGCTTTGACATTATTAATTCTGTGCCACGTCGGCAGCTCGGCAATCCTTTCACTTCAGCATTTGCATTCAAGCTTCACTTTGATCCGCAACCGCTCATCTCGCTTCAAAATTCGATAGAGTCGCAAACTGTATCGGTCATTCTCCGATCTTATAAAAGATTTAGTTAAACTCCTGCTTACAGTGGCTCAAAAGAACCACGCCCTCTCTTTTTTCCTCTGGCCACTCTCTGATTTGCGATGTCATTTATTTGCCTTTCTTTAAGTTATCCCACGTGTTATGCCGTGACTTATGCCGTGTGTTATGCCGTGACTTATGCCACATGTTATGCCTCGAGTTACTGCATAGCCACATGGATGAGGGATCTATTTTCCGATGTATACACCGTGTGTTCTGCATGGCGTATTTTGTTTTAGTAATTTTCACTATACTGTATTCCACTGGAGCAGTCTTTCCTAACTATATTCCCACAGTGGAGCGTTCAAACACTGCAGCAAATCGTGATGAACTTATAGAAAGGTACTTTTATCTGAGACTTAAGGCAACTGAAATTCTAGCGTTTATAACAAGTGTTCATGGATTCACATTGAGTCTTAGACAATAAAAGAGAATTCTTAGAGCAAGAGGATGCCGCAGAAAAAAAGGTTTGAGTGATTTTCATGAAATTGTTTGGGTAATACAATTAGAACTTAGCGGAAGTGGAACTTGGCTATAGAGCAATTCACCAAAGGTTAACAAATGATTACAGACTAGTAGTAACCAGAAACATGGTGCGGCCAATTTTGAAAGTCTTAGATCTCGAGAGTCTTCAAACTCGGTCACGCCATAGATTAAGGAGGAGACAACACATCGTTAAAGGTCCAAATTACTTATGGCACATCGATGTATATGACAAACTGAAGTAAATTTGGCTTCTGCATTCACAGAGCTATTGACGGATACAGTCGACGCATTCTCTGGCTGGAGTTCACATCATCAAACAATGATCCTGCAATTATAGCCCATTTTTTTTTAAATAGCTGTGTGAAGCAGGTCAGAGGCACCACTTTGATTATTCATGCAGACAGAGGAACAGAAAAATGTTAATGTTGCAGCTATACAGAGGTTTTTTCACAGAATGCCAAATGTCGAGTACTCAGGTGGAAAGAGTCTCTTGTATGGAAGATCCACAGCTAATCAAAGAAAAGAGACATGGTGGAGTATTCTTTGGAGAAGTTGGACCGATTGGAGGATACAATACTTCAAAGATTTACGTGATTCGGCAATTTTTCAGATGACAATGCCTTTCGTAGGGAATGTCTGAAATATTGCTATATGAATGTAATAGAGAAAGAATTACATAGAATTCCAAAGAATTGCAAGGGAATGGAATCTACATAGGATTCAACCATCAACGAATGCAGAAGGCCCACTTGGACATCCAGACATGCTTTATTTTAACCCAGAAGCAATGGACACGTAAGATTACATAACTTCAATTGATGAGGATGATGTAGATATTGCAATCGAAATATACAGTCGACAGCCTGAAGGAAACAGATGCTCAACAGAATTTAATGAGCTAATAGAGCTAATCATAAAAGATGAAGGACTGCAAATGCCTAATTATGCATGTGAGGTGAGAATCTTATACAATAGTTTATTAAGTCATCTTGACAAACTTAATTACTTTTCATAACTTGCTGAAAAGTCGTTTGAAGAGTAAATTGTAAACTTCATTTTAAGAATCGAGTTACGTTTATTGATTAATGGAGTTTTCTTGTCATACGCAGTGGATGAAAACAATTAAAAAACTTGTTCTTGCATAATTTTGCTCTTCCTGCATCATGTATTTTTACTATCACTGTTGATAAAGAAGACAAGTTGAATCTCTTAAACTTATGTAACAATCAAGTTAATCAGTTCTAACTTTACGCCAGCATAGAATGTACACACAATCAATTTATCAAGGAAATTATCGTCAGAGCTCGTTGGCAAAAGAAATGTAAGAAACATGTAATCTTTGATGTATCCACCTATGCCCACACAGAAAGAGCGATTGTAATCATACAATTTAACAAAACTATCAGAACTAACAATGGGAGAAATGCCATTTCAAAACAATAGAAAGCAAGCATGTCCTTTGGTATGAAGTTCAGACTTTCTTTAAGCGGTATCCATATCCCAATACTGGCTAGTGAACAAGTTATTTATCTCATCTCTAAATTGTGGAAAGGATTCGTATGTTATCGGAAGTTCAAGAACGCACCCACAGGTGTGAACTATCGGTCTTTGTTCAGCGGGAATTGTTACATCCCGGGCGAAGAGGGAGGGTGAGCATGCGATTTTGTTCGGTCAGCAGAAGTTAATGAAGGTGAGCGCATTACTTCATCTTGTCGTTATCACATGCATTGGTCATATGCTTGGAACTTTGGATGCGATCACAAATAACCAATGTGATGAGAATCCTAACACGACACTCAACAACAATAACAATACATTCAACACTACATGAGCACTACGTTGAGCTCTACATTGGAATTGACTCCCACTCAATTTCATCACTTGAAAGTAGAGTTGACAAAAACTACTATTTCTTGTCTTTCAAAGGTAAAAGCATGACTATACAACCAGCAGTCCTCTGCACAAGTCTATAACAGTTGTTCCCGTGCAAACAATGAAAATTATCCACGAATCTATATAGCAATGACTATATTTCATGAACCAATACACTTCCTGTTTTTGACACCAAAGCTCAAAATTCCTATTAGTGTAGTAAGATAAAAACTTATCATTTTCTTCGCTGCCGTTCTCTGGGAAGCTTTTAAATTTTTGAAAATTACAACGTTTTTTATAAGTTAATTTCACCGCAGAAAAATTAGAAACGGAGGAATAATTGGACGGAAAATACAGTCACTAATCACTTTTCTCATTGAGAACAAACAGCCATAAATTTGCTAAGCAAGATTTTACATATCACAGTCACTCTAGATTGCAAAAATAAGGCTGATAGTTTTGAACAATAAAAGTTGCAGCAGATGCAGTCTGTTTGGATATGATTTTTTTACAGCTCTCATGTTAGACTCAAAGATTGGCCTTTAGCACACAGTAAAATAACATAAGTGCAGATGCTATGCTAATCAGATTTAGCAATATGAAGTCAACTGCCAAAACAACACATACATTGGTGTGCTGAAATATCAATTACATGACCCGGACAGGTCAAGTATTCAAATGTCCAGTGACCAGCGTTAGTGTTTTATTTCAATAAATTACAAGAAGTATGTGCCACAAAAATAATAAACAAAGACTTTTTCTTTACTACGGCCATTGTAAGGAAGTTTCCGTAGAGTATACGCAGCGTATCTGTTAGTTTCTGCTTCAGATCTGGCATTCTCTATATTTAACATAATCCACATACTTCCCTTGTAAATATTGCGCGTAATCTGATTATGTGACTTACATTACAATATCTACAGTATATGCTGAGAACATCCATGTGCTAGACGAAGTATGGAGTATAGTTGTTCTGCTGACTGAACAACATCACATCCTCACCCTCCCTCTTCACCCGGGATGTAACAATTCCCTTGTTCAACACCTTGAAACTTATTAAACGAAGTTTTTATTTCATCAACGCATATCATAGAGGCTCTGGTGCAAAACCAAATAAATTTTCTGAGCTTTTTGTCATCCATGCCACAGATATAACGTTTTAAATAGGACATGACATCTTGTTCTGCTTTGGTCTGGGGATCAGCAGTAATCAGATTTAATACCCGTTTAGCGGTTGATATTGAAGACTCATATAGCATTGCTATGCTTTGGATTGAGGTGAAGCATGGAGTATTTCCAAGACATAACTGCATTGTCTCTTTCCAATTGTCTATGACAAACTGGGATCGTTGAAGTAGCCCTTCATGAGCTATTTCCAAGATAATTTCTTTTTGCCCTGCTTCTCCGGGCACTTGACTGGCACCAAATTTTTCCAAGAAGTCCACAAAATCCTCCTGTTGGTTTTTGATTAAGACTTTATTGCCTATTATAGCTTCAAGAAGTTCTCTTTCATCTCTAGAAACATAATATAGAAACGATGCAAGGAGCTTCTCATTTGATATCTGTTTTGTATCAAACATGATTGAGTAAATAAAAACTTTGTTCAACATAACAGGAAAATACCCCACTTCCACGTATCCATTGACTAAAATTCTACTAATTGCTTCCCATTTGGGCTCTTTATAATCATGCCCAATCACAGGAACCCTCTCAGCTTCCCCCTATGTACAGAAGTCATAAAAATTGGGCCAAAATGCTGACAACGCATCTCGTAATTCGCCTCTGTCATCTGTTCCAAGTTCCTCACGTCCAAATGCATTTACCATGCAAACTTTGATAGGTACATTCATGATCATTTCATCTTTCAAGTTATTTATCATGTCATTCATTATGGCTGATCTTCTAATCTTGATTCTCCTAAACAAAGTAACAGCGTTTATCCACCAAAAACCAGTGCACCAAATCCGAACAGACTCTCCTATAGTAACAGCTGCTGTATTTATTAAATCACAAAATAAAAAAACTTGTTTTAACCTTTAATGTTAAAAGTAGATGGTAGTGTCTTGGCTTCGAGATACGTGCCTCACTGCTTTGTGTATCTTCAAGCGCCCTTGATTTCAGTTACTCAATGTTAAGCCTAAAAACCGTTTCCTACTTCTACTGTATTGCACCCAGACGTAGCATAATTATTTGTTTGGTGGACACAATGACTTTGAAAGTAAGAAAACTACTACAGTACACTATGATACGGCTGAAGTGGAAACCGGCTTTAACCCCTTTCTGTTAACGAAAAAGAGTTGCTGAAGAGTATCTTTATCGTACCTTGGTTCTGCATCTTTTGACACGCCATTCACTTCAGGATTTGTGTTCTCACTAATTTGTGTATCGTCATTGGCTTCAAATGTTCTGAATGAAACACAATCAGATAGTTAATTTCCGCACATTAAATAGTTTGTGAAAATTTACTTTTGTTATTATCTGAACCATAAAATTTCCATTGCCGTAGACTTACACATCTTCAGATTCTAACAACATTTCTGGCAGGCATTCGTCTGGACTGGGTATGTCAAAAGAATTGTCTTGGAGGCTTTGCAAATGGGTTTCAGATACTTCAACCATTCTGGTTATAGTTTTGTCCAGCATAGTCACTGGCATATTTTCATGAAGACATGATATGTCATATGTCAAAAGCTTAAAGCTTTTGAGGTGGCGAGATAGCTATCCTACCCAATAATAAACGTAAGCAATTCAGTTTACCCTGCTAAAGCAACGAACTTGAAGACTGAGGGTAATATGCCAAGCAGATATTATGATGGCATCCTCATTTGATCAGGGTTTGGGAGGAACTTTGGCACACCAAAGCTGATACACAATTTCATCCTCCTGTTCAGATTGCTCCAGATGTGTATTTTCTTTTTCCAGATCACATACCTCATCTTTTTCCACATAATTAATAATACCCATTATCTCAGCAGATAATAAATTGCTATGTTCAGAAAAGGTTTGAAATTGATCTCAAGTGCGCTCAATTTGGTTGTTTGGAGTATACTGTTAAGACTTGCTGCCTCATGATCATCTTCTTCATCACCACTCCAGTGGATGTCATCGTAATGTTTAGTCAAAACATAAAGTCTACATTTACAAAGTCTGTGTTGGGTGATGTATTTTGATAGAGTGAAATCATCGTCATCTATTTTTTCACATTTAAGATTTCCAAGACTAAAATGAACTTCGCTTGTTTTGCCGAAGGCAGAAGTGTCATCTGGAAAAAAAACACTTCTCATTTGGCTGATCAATTATTCTTTTGAGGCATTTACATGGGCATCAATATCGCGTGTTCCACCACCTTTAGCTAAACAAATCGCAATGTAACGTTTTTGCTTGTTATCGTAGTGCTGCCAACTGGCATAAATTTTTCTAAATGCAACCTGATTACCACTTTCATGTTTCTTTTTTGGCAGTTTGGACTCAGATTGCTTCTTTTTTGACAACCTTTCACCAGAAAATGTCTCCTTCAATGCCTGAAGAATGCTTCTTTACTTTTCAAATCTGGCAGTTTTACCATCTTTCTCAACAAAGGCACGAAGAGCAAGTATATCTCCTCGACTTTTAAGACCCAAGGCTTAAAGTTCTTTGTCGATTGCTACCTTGATAGCAGCTGTGTCCATCTAAAATGTGACCCAGATATTGTTAATAAATCACTTCAATGAGACAATAAAGTGGTTCATTTTTGTTTCACCCTCTCCAGTCTTCCTTATACACTTATGCAATGTTTATTGGAAAATGCTTTATATTGATCAGTTCATATTAAATTTTCACATTTATAGTATTATATAAACATTTAATTCTGCATGTAAGCGTGGTCGCACATCTGCATCAGTGATGGATCCACCCTTGGTAGTAGATGGAAATTTTAAATTCGAAATATCTTCATAACAATTGTATAAGTTACAAATTTCCAAAGAATATTTTAGGAGCAAAGTCTAACAAATGATATTATTTCTAAGTTACTTTGAATTTTAAATATATTCGTCGATGACTAATGCTGGACCTGTAATCTGCATTTCCGTAAGACCACGTTTTCCACCTTACATCTCTATGCGTTTGAGAGACTATAGTTATTTAAATTGTTATTGTGTAAACATTAAAATTTTAGACAACTATAGTGTGCATGTGTGCATGAGTAGACGTTGAAAACCAAAACCTTCCTTTTTTCTTCGAAAGTTGTTGCATATCTCCTCGTTTATTTCTCATTTTTCTTTAAGAAATTTGATAACCTAATAAACATGTTTTAATGAAAGTTGTTTAAGATAAAAGGACAAAATTACCCAGACTACTCATCTACTTCACTCAATGACATCTTGAAATATCAACAGCACATGCGAGATGTGTCCGCATGACAACTCGAGGCATAACACACGCTATAAGTCGTGACATAACATGTGGCATAACTGATAGAAAGGCCAATAAGTGGCATCACAGTAGTTATATGTTATAGATACCACTATTTTTTTGAAGGCGCGGTCGCTAAGCTTGATTTAGTATAAGCTACTATTACATATTTTTGCTGAGTCAGCAAAAAAGGGATAAAATCGGGTGATTTTCCAGGGGGACTTGTTTTGCATAATTAGTAAAATCCACGTGATCGATGGAAGGAACCAATGAAATGGGTAGATTTGAAAAGGATAGATTAGAAGTGTTAAAATGCATGAATTTGTACGTGTGAGAGATGGTGGGAAAGGGTGAATACTTGGTGTAAGAGAGAGAAAATTGTATTTTCGGGGGGGTTGTTTGAGAGAGAATTTGTTGGGTTAGGGTTGTTGGATTGGACACATAGCATGAAGAACCTTATGCTGATGTTTATTCGCCACGTTTACACATGGACGACATGTAAGCATGTCGTGCTGATGTTTATGATGGCTTATATGTATGTATATATATATGTCTATCTATTTATCTATATATGCACGACAAGAGTCGTTGTGCATGTATATGTTTGGTCGAACTCCGTACCCTAAGCCTTGGTTGAGCCGAATGACTCAATTCGGCTCGTGTTTGCACTTAAGTATTCCCCGGAGGTGGAGCGAACGACCATGCCTAGATAATTGACGTTGATTGACGGGTTTTCATAATGATGAGTGAATTTGTAATTTTTTGTCGAAAATTTGCAAACTGCCTTGTTTCGCGAGGTTTTTGCACTTTTATAAAATTTTTTCGATGCTTTTCGCTGCTTTTAAACTCGAATCTATGGTGAAATGGCTTTTGGTCGAAAACCGTGCCTTCTTTGCTTTGTTTCGAAGCTTTTCGCAAGCGGGTTCACTCGAGCGCGTCCTGTTGACACAAGCGGGAGCCGATCGACTGTTAAATGCACGCGATTTGCATACAAGCAAGCATTAAATGACACA
>JAODVQ020391268.1:0-11181 GCA_025400075.2 Phenganax stokvisi | reverse complement strand
GTTGGTGGCGGAGGTGGCGGCGGAGGCGGAGGCGGAGGCGGAGGAGGAGGAGGGTAGGTGGTAATATAATAGCCAAGGAGGAAAAGAGAGATTGAGGTCAAAGAAGTGAAACTAAGCTAACAGGCCCTCTCTACAAAGTATGTATGTATGTATAGCCTCAAAATGTAACTGATGATGCTTCTGCTCACAGCTGCTCTCATGTAAAAGTACAAGCATGCCAAATTTGAACATTAAATGCTAATGACCTCTACTCTACATGACTATACAAAGAGCTATACACCAACAATAGTCTGCATTACTGACCTTTTCACCTGAAAAAAAACCTCTTAAAAACAAAAAAATATGCTAACACAAAGTTTTTCACAAAATGTTTCTGTGATAATACCAGGCATGTGAGGCACCCCATATTAACCATTTCTTGCAAAGCACTGCGTATGACGCTTATAGCATTTGAGTGTTCAGCTCAAATCATGCGCTATTGCTACAAGGCTGTGGTAAATATATAGCTAGCTAGGCAGATAACTACAGTCCCGAGAACGCAATCTGCTGTCTGCGCTGATAGTTTGCATTTTAATGCTTTTCATTCCAATAAGTATTTATTTCTATACTTCATTACCTTTCCTCGGTATTCCTTGCGAGCTACCTCTCCATATCTGACTAGTTTCATTGTCGGATACTTGGACACATGGAATGGGTTGGCACACAGAGTTTCTGACGAGAAGAGGGAGAGAGAGAGATACGTAAGTGTAGTAGAAAGAGGGAGGGAAGGAGGGAGGGAGGAGAGAGAGGGGGAGGAGGGAAAGAGGAGAGAAAGAGTCAGACTCTCTCGCTCTGCTCATGATGATTAGCCTCTATGAGGCATGGAACATTGAAGTGGTAACTGCGGTCACCATTACACAAAGGTTCACTTGGGCTTTGTGGGCCCAGTAGGTACGGTTGACGGGACCCTGCGAGTCAGGCACAATAACAGAGAGGGATAGAACAAGGTTTTTATGAAAAAGAAACACTTCGTAGAGTGGACACAACTGGTCCACACTCAAACAACCTCTTTACAAGGGACACTCTCTGCAGTATTAGCCTCCTTACAAAGGACAGACTATTGATGCTAGACTGTTTCTTGTTAGGAGCTTTCATTAACATTCACGACATTGATACTTTATACAAACATGATGATGATTGTTTCAACAATAACTACATATTAATGCTGTACTAATTGATAGTTGAACTTACTTTCGGATTCACAATCAACTCTTCCAAATAACACATTAGTTCCCTGTTAGAGAGAGATAGAGAGGGAGGGGGAGTTATGATGAAATATGGTGTCTTGTCAATAAAACTCGGTGGTTAGCACCAAGCAAAAACTTTTCGGACAAGAAATTATATTGGCCGAACTGTTTCAGGCCTGGTACAAACTACATGTACATAACCAGCTATCACAAAGGCACAAGTGTGTACTACATAAAAGCCACGCAATACTAAATAAGAAGTATGTTGTATTATTGTGTGGGTCTCATATTGTGCAATTTCTCCAAATTTTAGGGGTGTGTGTGGAATTTACGATGTAATAACGTTCTAATACTGTACGTGCTAAGTACTACTACATGTGTAACCTGTGCGAAATTTACTCATGCGCAGTTCTTCTAACTGCGTACAAGCTACACAACTTCGTTATACAGCAATATACGTACTTGCTTCGTGGCATGTATTAATCAAGATTGAGATAAACTGACTAATACTTACCCCAGTGTCTACTGCTGCCATAGCATCTGCTGCCTTCTCAAATATTGGTTTGAGTTGTTGACTGAACCGACACCAATCGGCATAGAAATTGAGCAGTAGTATATCATTGGTTACTGGGATGTGAGGGAGAGTGGGGAGAGTGGAGATAGTAGAGAGAGTGTGGAGAGTGGGGAGTGTGGGGAGAGTGAAGAGAGGGAAGTGTGGAGTGGGAGAATGGAGAGAGTGGAGATAGTGGAGAGAGAGGAGAGTGGAGAGAGTGGAGAGGACAGGGTAAGAGAGCGGGGACAGGGGAGAGAGAGATAGGTATAGGAGGAAGAGGAAGTGTTGAGGAAGAAGAGATGGAGGTAATGTACAATGATAGGAGAGTATGAAATTGAAGAGTGTGTACGAGGTGCTAATGGAATAGGTTATATATGTACATCTAGTAAAGGTATGTATAATATGGTGAAAATAGCAAGACAAAATTAACAGATTGATAAAATACATTCCTCATTCACTACAGAGTAATGTCCAAAACTCTCTATGATAACAAGTGAAATTCCTGCCATATCCATCAAGTTGCAAGACCTAATTCCTGGAATTTTAATAGCAGACATACAACCAGGGTTACCCTATCCTGTATACCAGTAGTAGGAACTTCATATTTCAACTACTTCATACGTATTCTATCAAACTGCAAGTGCTTTCTTATCTTAAACCCACATAAGGGTAAGGGACATTGGTATGTTGTACTTTATGTATGTGCACCTCCTGACTATGAATCTCATGAGGCCATGTTACGTGCTTAGAAAGACATTGACCAGTGAGGATAAAGTGAGTATTGTTATAGAAACCTCTCCTGTTCAGTTTCACTAGCACTGTTTACCATTGCTCAATAATAGCAATGTTGTCATAGTTAAAGGTTTGTGTAAAGTTTAATTCACTCTGTTGTGTCACACAGCTGTGCAGTGCAGGTGTCCAATGTGTGATTTTCACAAGTCTAGGTACTCTGTGCAGTTTGTGACATTTGACGAATTATTTTCCTAGACAGTGTACAGGATTTAGTGTCCATATTGTGAACAGCTTTGTAATGTACATAATGTAGTTGTTTGACAGGAAAGAGTTGTGTTTTTTCTTAAAATATTCAAAGCTAAATGCCTGCTTTTTAACTACGTATGCGAGGACCTCAGAAAGAGGACCCCAGAAAGACCTGCTAGTAATGGCTCAGTTGAAGAGAATAGCCAGACTAACTCAAGCTACAGAAACTAGTTCTCAACAGCTATATTTCAGAGGTTTGAAGTTGTATACTTCTAATGGTATTATGCATGAAATTCACCCAAAACTACGACAAAGATAGAAACATGATATAGTTACCCACAAGAGCTACATACATCGACTATAAATTAACCATTACATTCCTCAATTACTGTAGTGTGTCTGATGTAGGTGTAAGAAATGTACAGGATTTAGAAAGGAAGTGAGAAATGTTAAAGGGGGTAAGGAGTGGTATGCTGACTGTTACCTCTCAGTTCATTGTAGTTACTAGTCGTCACCTGTATTGCACCACCTAATACACCTTGCCAGTACAGCAACTAGTTAGTGGAAGAGACAGAAAGAGAGAGGTCTTACTTATCACGTATGCTGGCCTTAGTTGATGTATTAGCAGGCTTCACATGTACTACTTATGCATTTATAAATAGCTATATATAGTCGCCTTATACCATAGATCATTTAGATCCGTGATCTATGCTCTTACAGACAGTATAATTATACTGCATGGGAGTGACTCCGCATTCTATTTAGTGCGCTCCGTCCTTCACCGCCTCTTCTTCTCAGCAAAGCTGGTAAGTCTATACACTGGTTAATCTAACCTGCAGTGTTAGGAGCTCTATTAGACAGGTTCGTAAAGATCCTATCATCGTGGAATAGTCGACTGGTACTTTCTGCTGCAACACCAACGTACCTCCAAACACACTACTCGAGACTCGAAAATCTTCCCTTTTCGTATAGTGCGATGACGTAATATCCTGTTTAAGAGGGTATATAGCGGAAGTTACACTCTTTGACTTCCTTTCATTTGCACGTCACACAAGAGTTGTTCACATATGCAACCATAGAGCAGAGGAGATTATATCATTGCATAGCTCTAAATTTACGATTAATAAATTATAGACTATATTATTGCTGATCACATGATTTCTGACCAATGAGATTGCAGTAAAAGTGTGCAATAAATCACTTAATGCAAAATGCAACAAGTTAGTTATTGCACACTTTCTTTAATTTTTTCCTTAAAAAATGAGTGAAAACAATTCCAAACCTTTGAGAACTATAAAATACATTTAGGGCCTAAACTAATGTTGAAGGTGAAGTTACTGCATTCTTGTGCACACACTTAAAATCACTTAAAGTTAGTTTAAGTCGTGCGAGCGCTGGACGCTTGACAGAGAGAGGCAAAGATCTTAGTCTCGATCAAGAGGAGCGCACAGACTACATACACCAGACTATATAACACACATGACACGCGCAGATGACTCAATATGACGTCACAGAGCATGAAAACAGTAAACTATTGCATGACAGAGTACACTATAACAGAATATAACAGTTAGAAAAGTGTGTTATAACTATATATTACTTATAGTGAACTCTTACTATTCAAGTGATTACGATGCCTACACTGAGAAATGAATGATAGTGTTCACAAGATCAGTATTACAGCATACAGTAGAACCTCCGAACAAAGGACACCTTGGTGCCAACGGTTTTTTCCTTCCTTAGGAGTTTTTCCTTACCTCGGAGCTCAAATTGAACACAGTATTATTGCAAAAGGGCAGAGAGATTGTCACTTGTAGAGAGGTTGTCCTTATCTCGGATCATCCTTTATTGGAGGTTACACGGTATTTTCATAATTTCTACAAGGCTGTGAGCAGTTTAACCACTGCACCTCAGTGGTCAGGCAGTAGAGAGATTATTTTCATTTCTTAGTCAAAGTCAGGACCAATCTATGTATAATATACCTAACATTAGGACAACTTGTATAGGTCACCTTGTATAGGTCACATCACTAGTTGTTTTGAGGTTCTGCTGTAATACAATAATATTAGACAAAATTATTAACTTGATTATTATTAAAAACCAGCAAAAATGCATTGATTATAAAATTATACATACATACACAGTAGGTTTTATAACGGACACATACAAAGATTAGTAATAATAATAATAATTGTTATGACGACAGTAATGGGACAGGATTGACTTCAACTTTTACAACATCCACCACCTCCCTGTTTACAGAGATAGAATAATTATCATTATTATTATTATTATTATTAGGAGATACTAGTGTGAGAGCAAAGGAGTGAGTGGGTGAAAGTGAGGAGGTGATGGTGTGAGAGGACAGAGGAGGAGTGAGTGCGTGAGAAGGGTAGGTGATTGTGGGAGTGAGAGGGTGAGTGCGTGAGAAGGCGATGGTATGAGAGTGAGAGGGCGAGTGTGTGAGAGGAGGAGGTGATTGTGTTAGAGATGGGGAGGTGATTGTGAGAGTGTGTGAGAGATCGCAGCGATACAGTGAGAGGATGGGAAGTATGAGTGTGTGTGAGAGGGGGAGGTGATAATGTGAGAGTGAGAGGGGGAGGTGATAGTGTGAGTGTGAGAGGGGGAGGTGATAGTGTGAGTGTGAGAGGGGGAGGTGACTGAAGGTGAGAAATGTGAGTGATGATAGAAGTCAAGTGAAAGGGTGAGTGTGAAGGTGAGGGGGTGAGCGTGTGAGAATGAGGAGTGTGAGGGGAGGTGATAGTGAAAGTGAGAAGGTGAATGTTAAGGTGAGAAAGTGAGAGGTGTGAGAGTGAGCTCACAGGTTGTTGTTGTTGGCCGGAGACACTGGGTTCTATTGTTCCTGATCGTGGTGTTCCACCTGAACTCTTGGGCAGTTTCTTTGCTATAGAACACACCATCAACATCATAATACAATGGTATATATACATGTGAAACAATTCATGTTCAGAAATGATATCAAGTGAAACTAGAAGTAGTGTCTTTAATTTCAGCTATATATCCTAGTGGCTCGTACCGGAGGAAGTTGCTAAACTCTACAGAGCACAATACACTTGTTAACTACAGTGAAAGGTGATCAGGTGACCACCATTTGATGTTCATGAGTTATAATTAAATTAAATTACAGTATGTATGATAGACTGACAGGACTCACCTACAGAAGTAGTATTTCATATAAACAATATTTACATTGAACAAGGTTACATGGATAACTAACAAACCACAGAGAGTGGTTAATCACTACTGCAACAGTAGATTGTATGATTGTAGACAGGACTTAGTTCATACTAAAGATGTTCAACTCAAACAAGATTGAACTACAATAATTATATAGCAGTACTGGCTATAACAAACCACCGAGAGTGGTGAATGACTATAATATACTATCTACTGACCTATTGCCAGGAAGAGTTCATTGACATTTTGGTCGATCTTTGCCGATGTTTCCATGAACAGTAGTCCATTCTCTTCCGCATATGTCTGTGCCTCCTGTTATACATTATACAGAATCAGAAAAACACGTAACTACAACTTTGTGCAGGAAAAACTCCAAAGTAAAAATACATGGCTTGCCAAATCCCTGTCTGCAAAGCCTTTCCACGAAATAATTATTATTGTACTCTATGAGATGCTTTAGTTGTACAGCACACTACAGTACCATGGTGGAGCCTCTACACACTTTAGAGTGGTTATAGTATTGTGTTCTTTGTAGAGAGGCTGTTCTGATCTCAGAGGCCATGCTGAGTGATATGTACATACATATCATGCATGCAATATTGAGTGTAGTGGTACAGTAGGCCTCTGCGCACAGTCCAGTGAGTTCATGGTGTGTATAGAGTAAAGATTATCGGTCACATGACCAATAGTGTACACTGTGATATACATGTTTAAGGTACATGTATGTATACGTGTGTGAGATTGTTCACACACAGTAAATACATACAAGACACTGGCTCAAACAAGTGCTGACTTGTACATTCTTTTGTACGAACCAACTACTTCTAACTCAAAATTGAAGGAGAGTAGCATAATTATTTACTACATGAAAGTTTCAGTTATTGAATTGAGAACAATTTGCTCTATCATTAACACTTAACATGTGCATAAAAATTGCTGCAAAATGATAGACCTAAAGTAAAAGTATGCACTTTCTCTTACATTCTCAAAGTATCAACTAGAAAAAAGGGCAAAGACCAAAATTTACCTCAATGCTGACTTTTCTGATGTCTTTGAGGTCGGCCTTGTTACCAGCTAGAGCTATAACTATACTGGGACTGGCTTGACGCTGCAGTTCCTTCACCCAGTTCTTGGCTCTTATGAATGTGTCCTGTCATAGAGTGAAGTGGAGGAGGAAGAGACGGAGGAGTAGGAGGGGGGGTGGAGGAGGAGGAGAAGGAGGAGAAGGAGGAGAAGGAGGAGGAAGAGAAGGAGAGGAGGAGTAGGAAGAGGAGGAGGTGGAAAGGTGGTGGTGGAGGTGGTGGTGGAGGAGGAGGAGGAGGAAAAGGAGAGGAGGGAAAAAGAAGAGGAGGAGGAGGAATTGGAAAAGAAGTAGGAGTAGATGAAGCAAAAGGTAAGTGGAGTAGGCATAGCAGGTATGGCAAAGATGATGAAGACGAAGCAGAGGAGAAAAAGTGTGATGGGGAACTCATACTCAAACCATCATTGATAATTGAGCAGAAAAATGGTGTTTAATGCACACTACAATTGTAATAGTGCTATATAATGACCAAAGTATTCTATAGAATGAGATAAATATTGTAACAATGATTATAATCTTACACTGTCAGAGATATCGTACACCACCACCGCAGCCTGAGCACCTCGATAGTACATTGGAGCAAGACTGTGATATCTTTCTTGTCCTGCTGTGTCCCAGATCTCAAACTTGACTGTTGTATCATCCAGGTTCACTGTCTGGGTCAGGAAGGCAGCTGGTGACAGAGAGAGAGAAAGAGAGAGGAGGAAAAATTACTTTGTTTTACATTGTCTCGTGGTGCCAATTTGTGTTAATCGATAATGATTATGTACAATATACACTAAAAACTTTCTCGAAGCACTGTGTGGTGTGGATATATGGGAAATTTTGTGAAAAACTTTCATGATATTCAATTACCTGAAAATTTCACGAAAGTTTTTAGTTATACGGTATATAAAGTACATGTACATTGTATAGCACACCTCCAATAGTGGCCTCGAGATGATCAGAGTATTCTCCCTTGACAAACCTCAGTACCAGACACGACTTCCCCACACCAGACTCTCCTGTATACACATCACACACAGAGAGAAAAACATATTGACATAACCTCATAATCATATTATGTTGTAGTAGGTACTCTATACTGAGATATGTATGTTTGACGTGAAAATATTTGTGCCACTTGTACGGATAAAATTTAACTTGTTAAAATTTAGTGTACAATGTGTACACAATGTGTGGTGGGATTACACATTGCATGTGTCATGGCACAAATTTAACAAAATATGGGGCATGAAAATATTTATAATGACGTGAAAATTTCCTGATCTACAGTAGATAAAGTTATAGGGAGGAAAGTGACAGTGAAAGTTTCATTGAAAAAACCTTTGGCGAGGGCTGTAATTGGGATTTCTTCAATCCTGGATATTATCAGGATGGCCACAATCCTGGATTGATCAGGATTGCCACAATCCTGGACTGAGCAGGATTGCCACAATCCTGGACTGATCAAACTGATCAGGATTGCCACAATCCTGGACTGATCAGGATGGCCACAATTCTGGACTGATCAGACTGATCAGGATTGCCACTATCCTGGACTGATCAGGATGGCCACAATTCTGGACTGATCAGTATTGCCACAATCCTGGACTGATAAGGACGGCCACAATCCTGGACTGATCAGGATGGCCACAATTCTGGACCAATCGGGATGGCCACAATCCTGGACTGATCGGGATGGCCACAATCCTGGACTGATCAGTATTGCCACAATCCTGGACTGATCAGACTGATCAGGATTGTCACAATCCTGGACTGATCAGGAAGGCCACAATCCTGGACTGATCAGGAAGGCCACAATCCTGGAATGATCAGGACGGCCACAATCCTGGACTGATCAGTATTGCCACAATCCTGGAATGATCAGGATTGCCACACTCCTGGACTGATCAGGATTTCCCCTGTCCCGAACTAGATTGTTAATGTGTACTTCAATAGCTTAAGTTCAGATTCCTAGAAGAATACTCAGCACTATAGTGCTGTATACTAACCATTAGAGCATAGTTTACTCTGTTATTTAGAAAAATGATCATAAAAGTGTCCTAACTCCATAATAGGGTACCAATGTAAACAGAGGCACTGATGCCTTCATTGATGATCACTACATTCAACATCATATACTGTAAACACATGTACCAAGAAACGTATATTCCTGTACCACGTAAAATGTATTGGCCAATATAGTGTGTTTAGGACCAGTAATCATAATACTCTGGTAGGAGGCAATGTTGAATCTCTGGCTGAAGGTCACAAACATAATGTTGTACATAGTGAAATACTCTTACGTAACTACTAGAGGAACCCCAGCACACACACGTTATACCATGATAATGGACAATCTTTCCTTATCGTCCATGAGGTATGTAAGTTGCCGGAATAAATCACCGAGGCCCGTTGACTCCAATTCTGTCAACACACATGTACAGTAAAATCTCTGTAAAATTTACGGCGCCTTCAATCTACCCATGCATGATGTCATAGTAAGTGTGTTATATACCGTATAACTAAAAACTTTCGCGACAAAAAATTTTTCGTGAATTTCGCGGATTTTCAAAAATCGTGAAAGTTTTTTCCGCGAGATTTTGCACATGTGCATATGCGCGCCTAGGCGTGCCACGCCCAAATTTGCAAAAGTTTTTTCGTGAAGCGCTTGCCACACGCCGTTTCGCGAAAGTTTTTTGTCACAAATGTTTTTAGTTATACGGTAGGACTCCTCCAAGAGGGGACAACCTCTCAGATAAGGAAAACTTTTGTTTGAGTAGGTTAGGGGTTCAACTGTAGCAAGCACAAATATAAGACATTGTACATAACAGGATTGGATACAGTATTGATCACAAAAAAGTAAATGGCCAGATACTCTTAAGTACAAGACAAGTAGTATCCACTCCTGTTACAGTAAATAATCTACGTATGCTGAAACTGACCAAGTAGGACTAGTTTGAAGTGGCAAATTCTGTCGCGAGCTCCATTGACTCTCTGTGCAGTCCCCCGAGACGCCATCACTGCTATTGTCCGTAATCTCGGTTCCTGCGATAAGAGAGAAAGAGAGAGACTGTCAGTCACTATAACACATAAGATGAGGTCTGCATACTGGAATCGTGAGAGTGAATGGTCTGGTATATATGAGCTTCATAGAGGGTGTGGTTTGGCTATATCAGACTTCTATAGAGGGTGTGGTCTGTTACGAGTTTACACAGAAGGTGGGGTCTGGGTATGAGACCTCCACAAATGGTGTGTGGTCAGGGTATGAGACTCCACAAAGGGTGTGGTCAGCGAGACCTATTATACAAAAAGGGTGTGGTCTGGGTATTAGAGCTGTGCATACATAAGGAGGTGGGTGGTTGTAGGTTAGAGCCTTTGTTGTGTTTATCAGTGATGGTTCCTGTTTTCCCTGGGAAACTAGGAGACAGAGCTACCTTTTTGTTCACTAGAAAGGTGTCTCCTTTCACACACAGTACCAACAGCTACGATTTGCCTCAACTAAGCTACTATTCATAGCCATCGTATGGTAAGTACATTTGAACACGATTCATAGGCGATCTACTAGATCCTCGTTAAACCGTTTCCTATTCCACTTACTTTGTATGTGTAGAAAACGAAAGGAGGATTGGGGTAAGCGGATGTAGACGGTAGCTATGGCGTACTCCTCACCCGACGTTTAATAGTCGTCTCACTCTGACCACTCGACACACATGAATCGTTTCCCGGCGCCTCGTCTAGAATCTCAGAGAACAAGTCTACTCTCTCCTGTCAACTCTCTAAACGACAGGACAGCACCAAGAGTTGAGTCGTCTGAGATCGGACAGCCTTTTTATGGGCGCTTATCTACATCTACACACAATCTTACGCGCCTTATTGAAACGAAGCGCTTAAACTATCTCGACATTTTTTATTACTCAGAGATACTGCAACACACACACACAGTGGACTGGTCTCACATATCAACAATACAATAGAAACAGTATAAATAGAATACAGTCATAATAATAATAATATAATAATGGGTGTCTATAATTATGAGTGTGTGATGAAGGAAGGAAGAGAGTGTGAGAGAGCTGGTCCAGGTGGTAGAACCCGCGGGATACAGACAGATAGAGAGAGAGAGAGAGAGAGAGAGAGAGAGAGAGAGAGAGAGAGAGAGA
>JAODVQ020391160.1:0-11181 GCA_025400075.2 Phenganax stokvisi | reverse complement strand
CGTGTTTTTCTGTTGCGTGAAAAGACTGGGCATGACTTCATAAATTTGGCTTCAAGTTTCCGGCCAGAGGTAGCGTTCCAGGTGTTTTTAGTTCAATGATTGAAGGCAAAGTGTCAAAGCTTTCTTCTACTAATGAAGATAGAAGTAGTACCCTTAATGACCTAATGTTCACCTCCTCATACCTTCAATGGTAATAATACAAAATATCAGGGCATACCTGATTTTTCTCTGTGTCTAGCACAAAATTTCGTTGTTTCCACTGTTTAAAAAGAGCACCCTTTTTCCAAAGATAACCACTTAACAACTTTGATGACTTTGTTGACGACTGAAAATATATGCAAGCGGTTCGTTTCTGGGTTGCAAAATTAGGGGGGGAAGGTTACATAGGCCGGGCTAGCGCGGTTAACCTGGACATTAAAAGGGTATTTGAATCAAGTTTAAGGCAGGCTTGCACCTATTACAAACCGAATGTTCTGTCTAATCTTATATTACACAGGTTTTGAAGTAAAGGTCATTTTCCATTACGGCAGTTTCGCCCGCGTGTGCGAAGCGTCCAGTTTTAAACATGATCTGTTGATGATTGTCCGCTCTTGATCTTGCCTACACGAGGAGAAAGTTGAATTACTTTTAAGTTTCCTGGCGTGCACGCAAGACCAAGCGCGGACAGACAGACAAGAACAGAGCATGTTTGAACCTGGGCGCAGCACCTCATGCGGGCGATACGACCGCGGTGGAAGATGGCTTTAAATAAGATGCGAAAGAAACCAAGTCAGCCCGACTCATTTAAACAGCCTCTACGTTTGGTCAATCTTTAAGCCTGTTTTCCACTAGGTGGAATTTTTCGTGCAGAAAATAAATCTAGCAACGTGATTGGTTCGCTTCGCGGCGAAAGGTATTACTAGCCAACCAGTTTTTAAAATTTATTTTCCGCTCAGAAAATTTTGCGTAATCGAATTGTGAAAAACGGGCTTTAGTTAATAACATGTGAAACAAGCACACAATAAATTACAGCTATCTTTAACTCTGGATTTTTCACTCAGGAACTCGTAATAGTGGTCTTGTCGGCGCGACGGCCTAACATCAAAGGAGTGTCCCTTCTGGTTGGTATCCTTATTTTGTGTCATAAGTTCCAACCGGGTGATTTTCCAGACAAATCTTGTCTCGAAAATAATGATGATAATATGAGGTATGTCGCCAACTTGCATAATCACCTTTGTATTCTTTGTAACAGCAAAACCACCTGAACGGTTCTCGTGCCCTGATGTTGTTCTATTTTTAGACTTCTGGTTCCCGTTCTTTGGACGTTGCCACGTGCTTCGACTCCCTCTCGCAGTCTGACTCCTGAACCTCATGTTCCAGTTCCACCGTCTTGCGGTGGAATGACATTGTACCAGTGAACTTTTCAAACCGCTTCGCAAGGAGATGTTCTGCGGCGGATTCTGCAAAAGGAAGTGAAAGAGCAGCATACCCGGTCCGGTGTAGCTTGTCGCTTTTCACCTGTTGAAATGTTTAAGTGAACTGTCCTAGGGGGGGAAACTATTACAATAAAATGCGCGTGCCGTGAGGTGATGCTAGAGAAGACTGCGCAAGCAGCGATCAAACATATTGAGAGAAATTATCGGAAGGATGAAGGACAAACTACTTATTTTGGCATTATTACTGGACATGTTATATAATACATAATACAGTGTATAACTTCGCAAATCATCACAAACGAAAATTGAAATACGCATTTTCGGTTTGCCTACCATACATTGGTACCGCCTTGCATAAAATTGAAAGAATTTTAAAATAGGTAGGAATAAGGGTATACTAGTCAAGTGAAAACAAATTGTTTAGATCTCTTTGTTCACACAAGGACATTGTTAATGAATTTAAGGCCGGGGTCAAACGTCGTTCTTTTCATGCGCCGAACTTGACAAACGAATTAAGTGTGACACAAGAGCGACGTTTGATTCAGTTTAGTTCCGCAAAATCAATTTGGAGCGACACCAAGCAGTTGGAGCGACATGTGCTGTCGCATTATGCGACATTGGAGCAACGGCAGATCAAACGTCGCTCTTATCAAGCGCCGAACTAAATGCATAAATTATTTTAATTTATTGTTAGTTAGTTTTACCCGAAAATTCAGGCTGATCATGCGCCGTTAAGTGATCTTTACGTGTTTGGAAATGCAATTTGTCTCAAAGTAAATCAAAGTCAAACGAAAATGAGGAGTGTGTTTCATTTTTCATGCCTGGAAGAAGCGCTAGTGCAATTACTGTAAAACTCATACCAAGACTATCTCATTCATTGTACTCTCAGGAAAACCAATAAAAACCTTACCACCGGCTATAAAAATCCACTTACAACAAAAATGCAGCAAAAAAACTATGAAGCTTCAAGTTTCTGCAGGATGAAGATACAGCCTTTCCAAAATCTAAAAGCCTTATGCGTTTTTTTCTATATTGTCTCCCATTTTTCGAAAAAAAAAGATTTCTATTCACTGGCGTGATTTTGTATCTTCCTGCCCAAATGCCCCTACTTCATGTAAGCATAGAAAATTAATTGGTTCTGTGAGTCGTTTGGCTCGACGTTTAATTCCGTGTTGCTCCAACGTTGCTGTTGGTTCGGCACATAAAAAGAGCGACGTTTGACCCGGGCCAAATAAACCTGGTGTATATTGCATTCCTTGTGAATGCCACGTACTTTTGATTTGGGAGACTGGCAGAAATCTCTCAATCTGTCTCAAAGAACACAAGACGAATTGCAAGAAAGCCGAGCTGGAAAAATAAGCTGTGGCTAATCATGCATGAACATTTGACCATGGTATGAAATGGAATGAAGTAACCATTTTAGCGATGGACAAATACGTGTCTTCTCGCAAAATGAGAGAATCTATTGAAATTGAAAAACACAAAATGATGGCACAAGAGGGTAAACCACTGAACTGCACTTGGCGTGCTCTCCTTAGCGTGCACAATTGATTGCGTTCTTCTTGTCTATGCACGCGCGCAACTTTGACCGTTTTTTGGTCAAATGACGCGAGCAACTGATCACGACACTTTTAATTTAAAAGAGACACGTGATTGCGAAAAGTCTGCTTTGCACTGATGACGGTCCGGGCTTACGGACAGAAAGCATTGCATTAATAAATTTACGTGGTGTTTCCACAAAACTATAGAACAGAATTAAGACAACTTGAAGTTGAGTTCATTAAGTTGGCAATTCAGCAGTATAGTTAGAATTACATCCCACTTCCAAGTATGCAGTATCCAGAAGATCATAGCGGGATGTTAACCATTTTTGTTGTAGACGAAACGAATTAGAAGAATCCATGTGATAGATAGTAGATATAAATAAGCCGATTGTGCACCTTTTCACACCAAAATATTACATCCACAGAAGGTACGTGCCGATTTAACACCATTCACCATTTTGCTTCGCCCACTCAGCAAAATGGTGAATGGTGAAAAATCGGCATGTACCTTCTGTGGATGTAATATGGTGTGAAAAGATGCAAAATCGGCTTATTTATATCTACTCTTAATGGTGTTGCTACGGTGAGTCATCAAAAATTTTTTTTTCATTTTTCGCAGTGTTGAGTCAGCAATAAGTTTTTTTTGACTTGCAATTTTTGAGAAAAAAGAAAATTTGGTTGCCAAAAATAAAATTTCATTTTCACCCTCAAAGGTGTTGTTTTGCTGAGAGGAATCAACTCACAAGAGAGGCGTTTATTAGAGGACATGCTGAGTCAGCAAAAAAAAGGAATCGGGTGACTTCATTTAAAAAATTTAAAAACCATTAAATAAACTGGAACTGACTTGGAGACAAATGATAGAAAATTGATCAATCTGTTTTTTTATCAAAAATAAAAGATTGATCAATATGAACAACAATGAAAACAAAACTATGAATTTGAAAATTGCTGAGAAAATTATCCTTGGTAGTGAAGAGATAAAAAAACTTAATATTAATAAAGAACTTAAAAAAACAAAAACAAGTTTTTATGATTATTTAGATGAAACAAAAGAACATTTAAATAGAAAATTACATCTCAAACTATACTGGAAAAAGAAGCTAGAATGACAGAGAAAAGGCTTCGAAGTGAAAATAAACCAAGAGATATGATCGATCAAAGTAAGCACGAAAAGCAAAGAGCTATTCAAGAGAAAAATAGATTAATATCTGTAAAGAGAAGAGAAGTGTTTGATCTAAAAAGATTTATAAAAACTGGTAATCTTAAAGAGTACGTGAGTACAAAAAGAAATAGAACAAAAGATAAACCTATAAAATTTAATCTCGTGAAATCTGCTTTAGAAAAAATTTCTATGGTTTATGAAGCGGAAAGTAATAAGGAGATTAATATTAATGAATTTCTTATGGTTGCAAGATACTTTGTTTTAAAGTTAATTCAAGAGAAGTTTATAAATTACAAGGTTAGACTTTGTTTACATTCTGAAATGATCAAGATAGATCCAGCAACTAAAGAAGAAACTACAGATAATGCTTATTTTCATAGTAATCAAGAAATTATCTTAAAAGGAACAAATCTAGAACAAGTCTTTGAAAAGATGATTGCAAAAATTAAAAACTCTTTCAGAGTATCAAAAGAAAGGTTCTGGATGGCAACATAAACAGGTCATGAAATTAGAAGTTATAGGAAGTAAGTATGATCCGCTTAAAGGGTCTTCTTATGTAAAGACTCCAAAATGGATTGCAGATAAAAATGCAATTATAAACATAGAGAGTTCAGATCAAGAATGTTTCAAATGGTCTGTAACGTGTGCAATGTTTACAAATGGAGATAAAAATCATCGTAATAGAATAACGAAATTTCTAAGAGACAAGGCAAAGTTGCTTAATTTTGAGGGTATCGAGTTTCCAACACAAATCACGGATAAAAATAGTCCATTTATCGGAGTAGATAAGTTTGAGAGACAAAATCCAGAGTGTTTTATTAATATAATAGGACATGATGCAAACTCATTTTATCCTTTAAGAATTTCAAAACAAGGAGCAAATATAACTCTATTGTTATTACAAGACAAACATTTTACTGTTGTTAAAAGCAAGAGTCGCTTATTAAGTAAACAATTGTCAAAGCATGGACATGTGAAATTTATATGTGATTACTGTTTTAATAATTTTGGAAGACAGGAACTCTTAGACAAACACACAGTCTATTGTAGTACACATGATTCGGTAGGAACAGTAATGCCAGAGAAAGAATCTAATATAAAATTTAAAAACTATCATCATATGATACCAGTTCCATTTAAGATATATGCAGATTTTGAGTGTTTTACAAAACCTATAGAAAATAACTTTGGAAAATGTACTAAGCAATATCAAAAGCATGAACTGAGTGGATTTTGTTACGTCGTAAAATGCTTTGATGATTCGGTCTATAAGCCAAAGTTAGTTATTTATAAAGACAACCGAGGATAAAGACATTGGTCAAATATTTGTAGATAAATTAGAATCTGAGATAAAATCTATTTACAAGCAGTTTAAATTTTCAAAGAGAATGATACTTACAGATTTAGATAAGCAAAACTTTAAACAAGCGAATTGTTGTTTTGTTTGTGAAGAAGAGCTTTTTGAAGATAAAGTAAGAGATCATTGTCACTATACAGGCAAATCTAGAGGTGCAGCACATAGTCAATGTAATTTGAAACTAAAGAGACCAAAACATATTCCTGTTCTTTTTCACGGTCTTGAGAATTATGACAGTCACTTGTTTATTTCAAATCTCGGAGTTACTGAAGGAGAAATAAATTGTATTCCAAAGACCGAGGAGAAATTTATTAGTTTTACAAAAGAGGTTATTGTAGATACATTTAGACCTAAAGAAAAACCAAATGAGTTAGTTAAAGTGAAAAGACAACTACGTTTCTTAGACACATTTAAATTTACGAGTAGTAGTTTGAGTGACTTGGTAAATAATTTAGACAAGTCGGATCTTCATATTTTAAAATACTTTTACCCAGATCATATCGATTTACTTTCTAGAAAAGGCGTTTATCCTTATGATTATATGGACTCATTAGACAAATTGCAAGATACAAAACTGCCAAACAAGTCAA
Organism: Phenganax stokvisi; assembly: GCA_025400075.2. Lineage (NCBI taxonomy): Eukaryota > Metazoa > Cnidaria > Anthozoa > Malacalcyonacea > Clavulariidae > Phenganax > Phenganax stokvisi. Next base: position 5,113 of record JAODVQ020391160.1, on the reverse strand, counting down.
AGTTTTATTCAAAATTAAATGATCAAGATATTTCAGATGAAGACTATTCTCACTCACAGCTTGTCTGGAATACGTACAAGATGACATCTATGAGAGATTATCATGACTTGTATTTAAAAACAGATGTGATACTTTTATGTGATATGTTTGAAAAGTTTATCAAAATGTGTTTAAAACACTATAAGTTAGACCCACTTTGGTATTATACAGCACCGGGTTTATCTTGGGATGCAATGTTGAAGTTCACCAAAGTTAAGATAGAACTGATTAGTGATCTAGACATGTATCAAATGATCGAGAAAGGAGTTTGTGGAGGTGTTTCCATGATTACAAAGAGATACGCAAAGGCAAATAATAAATATTTGGATGACTATGATTCAGAAAAGTCAACCGTATATATTACGTATCTAGACGCAGTTAATTTATATGGCTGTGCATTAATGAATAAATTACCATTAGGAAATTTCAAATGGATGAGTGAAAAAGAGATTTTAAACTGGCGGAGATATTCTTGTATTTTAGAAGTAGAATTAGAATATCCAGAGAATCTTCATGACCTTCATAATGACTATCCATTGGCACCAGAAAAAATAAAGACAAAGACTGGTGTTGAGAAATTAATTCCTAATTTGAATAATAAACCGTGTTACGTTTTATATCATGGCGTGTTAAAGTCATACATTGACATGGGACTTGTACTAACAAAAATATATAGAGGAATTAGCTTTGAAGAATCTGCTTGGATGAGACCTTATATAGAACATAATACTAATTTACGAGCAAAAGCCACGTATAAATTTGAAAAAGACTTTTTCAAACTCACGAACAACTCGGTTTATGGAAAGACATTAGAGGACGTACGTAACTATAGCGACGTAAAATTAGTCAACAACAAAGAGAAGGCACTAAAGTTCTTCAAGAAACCAAATTACAAGTCTACAACGATACTTAACGAAAACTTAATTGCAACACAAATGTACAAAACAAAACTCGTACTTAATAAACCAAAACAAATAGGAATGGTGGTCTTGGATCACTCAAAGAACATAATGTATAATTTCCACTATAACTATATTAAACACAAGTTTAAGAACAGAGCAAAACTACTATTTACTGATACAGATTCTCTCTGTTATGAAATTACGACAAATGACTATTATAAAGACATTTCAAAAGACTTGAAGAAATGGTTTGACACGAGCGAGTTTGATAATCCAAATATACCATATATTACACCAGGTCTCAACAAGAAAGTACCCAGACTATTCAAAGATGAGCTTTGCGGAAAACAAATTGTAGAGTTTGTCGGTTTGAGATCAAAATGTTATAGTTTTATAGATTCGAGCGGTAATTCGTTTAAAAAAGCAAAAGGAGTTAAGAAATCGGTCATTGAAAATGATATTAGATTTCAAGACCATAAGAATTGTTTATTTACTGGACAAGAGGAGAGACGAAAAATGAATATTATAAGATCACATAAACATGAGTTATTCACAGAGGAGATTAACAAGATCGCTCTGAGCTCTGATGATGACAAAAGAATTATACTTCCAGATGGAATCAACACACTATCTTATGGACATACAAGAATAAAAGAACTTGAAGACAACTAACTTTTTATTTACATTCCTGTGGGCTATAGCAACTAGCACTACAACAAATTTTTTTTCTTATTGCTAAAGCCCACAGGAATGCGTCGGGTTTAGGACTTGTCGAGAAATTTGATCTCATAAGCATCTCCATGAATAATTAATTTTTCGTTTTTATCATAGGCTCGTTTGATACTCTTTGGGTTTATATGAAAGAATTGACCAGCTTTTCTTAGACTTGGAAAAGACTCTATCCAACCAGACTTACAATGAATTAACTTTACTGGAACAAGACTCATTTATTTAAAGAAGAAAAGTAATTATTTTACCTAGTGCCCAGCCTCCAACAAGACCCATCGTTCCAGAGACAATATGTTGGTATTCTTGCATCTCATTAGAAGGTTTATAATAGTCTTCTAATACTGGCTCTCTTTCCCAGTTTAAATCGAGTTGATGAATTTGACTTAAAGCTTGATTAGTAGTATTAATATCTAAATTAGCATCTGATAATTCCCGTCTATACTGTGCAATTTTGTCTTTTCTTGTTGTCTCTCTCTTGTTCCATTTCTCTTTTTCAAAAGCTAATTTCTCTACTGCCAAGTTGTGTCTTTTCATTTCTTCTTTATAATCGGTGTGATTCAATTTACTAAATAAGAATCCGGCTCCCGCAAAAGCAAATGCATTAAATAGTCCACCAGCTATTGTTGAGGTCATTTATTTTAATGAGTTATTTTTTCTGGAATAATTTTACTATCTTCAAGGTATTTGACAATCACCGATTCAACCATGACTGATCCAGCCAGTTTCAAAGTTCCATTTAGATTTTGCGGCGTACCAAGAGATTCACCAAATGCTTTCTTACTCATCAAAGATACAGCAACGGCAGAAGCTGTTAATACGATTCCTTGATAAATTTTATTCATATATTCTTGTTTTTGTGTTATTGGTCCTTGACTACTCATTTATTTATAGACATAATTTTTAAATTATGTCAGTCAAATGTATCTAGTTTAGGTTCAGGAGAGAGAGGTGTTTTGTTTTCTACAGGACTAGGAGGTGCTTTTGATTGTTTTGGCTTGTAATTAAAGTAACAAAATACTCCAATTCCAAGAATTGAGACGATAGCTATAGCAGGTGTATATCCCCAATTATTTTCACCAGCTTGTTTCTCAAGTTCTTCTAATCTTTTCTTTTTAGCTTCTTTGGCTTGTCTAGACAATTCTGCAAGTTTTTTTCCTTGTTCAACTCTTTTTGGATCTTTGACTTTTTCTTGAGTAGTAATAGTTTCAATTTGAGTTGGTGTTTCTATTTATTATATAATAAAAAACTTAATTTTTTTACAGTTTCTACAGTAAAATTCAACACAGATTCGTTTCCAGATGGTTCATCTGACTTTTCAAGTACTTGAATATAAAAAAACAAAATATCTTTTACATTTGAAGTATAATCTTTTAACAAAAAACAAGTGTCTAATGTGGCTAAATAAAATTTCTGAAACTTTTTAATCTCGGTTAAACGAAACGTTTTTAAACTGTGTGTTGTAGTAGTATGGTTTTTAAAATAGATAAATAATTTATACTCCAATGTTAAAGTACTTAGCGCATTATCATTATTAAATACATGATACAACAAAGTTAATTTTGTTTTTTCATATAAATCTGGGTGATAAATCGAAGAAATTGGATAATCAAAATGAGATATTTTCATGATAGGATCTAAAATTTTATTTTTCGCCAATCTGGGATAATGAAAATTAAACAAGTATGTTTTTCTGCATGGTTGACCTTCACCACGCGTATAACCATAATTCAAAGTCATTTATTTAAAGTAGAAAGTTTCTAAACAAATTCTCAAAATTGTCTCATTTTTATAGTTTGTGGGTGGATTATATTGCTTAAGTTTAATAAACAACAACACAATTTCGCTAGGATCACTCACATAGTCTTTCAATTTAAATGACTTGTTTATAACAAATACATGATTTCCATTTGGCTTTCCAAAATAATTCTTATTATCATTTCCTCTGACTACATCGCGATAGTTTCCAAACATATAAATTGGATCTCCAAGATTAAACTCTTTCTTAAATTTGTTTTTTTTGACGACGACCAACTTGTAGTGAATTTTAAAATCGCCATGCAAAGTACTATCCGTATCATCCAAGAATTCCCATAGATCTATTATTCTTAGGAAACACATAGTGAGATTTTCTTACTCCTGGGTGTTTTTCTAAAAATCTGCTTATCGTTTCTCTAGTGTGTTTCAATTTATACTTCCAAATCTTTTTCATAGGAATACTCTTTTGTATCAATTTTAGATCATCTTTGTTAACAAAAGCACTTAGTTTGTTTGGATATCTCAAGAACCTCTTCATATGATAATAAAAATAGTATTGTGCAATACTCAAAATTACTTTAGGTTGATTATTTGTATTCAACCCAGTCTCTTCCTTAAATTGAATATATATACTAATTGTAATGTGCATGCAAAATTGAGTGTCACAGTCATTTCAAGGCGCTTGCAGTACAGACCAGACCTGGTTACCCAGCAAAACTAAAGAGCAGTCAACTAGTCAACAATTCAAGATTCACTAGATTTTAGTAAAATTTGCTTAATATTTTAGCCGTAAATTGCTGTTTCCACAATAATAAATATGCAAATGAGTCTACATTTGCGTGTACTTAATAATTGATATTTTGGACCTCATTCATATCGTTGCTTTATAACTTCTCACTTGAAAATATGTTTTGTGCATGGCCATTGTTTTCCGTTCGATCAGTTCAGGCTTAATACATGATACGTATTTCAGAAGGTAAGGGTTCATTAGAATGCATTTCGACAGCTTTCTATTTATGTACAGGTATTTCTAATTATTTACAGCGCAGCTGCAGTTACATATATGTAATCTGCAAAGATTTCTGAGTAGTGAAAACAGGTAAAATAGGAATAGTGTTGTTTTATAGAGCCTGTATAAAACCATGGATTGTGAATAACAATTAAAGATAAGATTGTGACATAAGTTATACTAGAACAGCTTAACAACTCTGCAGCTTACATGACACATCAAGTACTAAACATTTTGTGGCATAACTGCATGGAGCTGTAGTAGTGTACAGTAGTAAAGGGCCAGTTGTTTCGAGGCTAGACATCCACTGGAATACTTGATATAAAAGTGTTATTAGTTGATAGTCAGTGTTAAAAGTTGAAGTGTTAAAAGTTGATAGTCAGAATTTTTAGACCGTTGCAAAATGAAACAAAGAACAGATTGAAGCTTGTAGTATACCACAAAACAACAGTGCCTGGCCTTGAATTAATAAATATGAATCATAATACTATTATGTTAGGATCTAGGGTAAATGTTGATCTTAATAAGATTTAAAACTTTATAGCACTGTGGTATTTAGTTATTCACTAGATAGTGCATTTGACACCTTGTACCTGAAAGGTCCTTTACTATCTAGAATTCATTGATATATATGCATAACTATTCTCAAATATACTTATCAGTATTTGATATTTTTTGT
>JAODVQ020391053.1:0-11184 GCA_025400075.2 Phenganax stokvisi | reverse complement strand
CAGGTTTTATCTAATTTGCATAAAAGGGGGCGTGGCCGAAATGCGCCAGAACCCTTAATTTCACACTACTACTAAATTTTTGTCGATCATATACTATATAATAGACGAGAAAGCGTTTATAAGCGAATAGCACTATAAAACACCGGTGATAACCATTTTCGAGTTTATTTCATTGATTGTCTAACGAATTGTATTTAAACAGAAAATCAACCAGAAAGTTATGAGAAGTTATTGCCGTGGTATCAAGACTACGATACGGTGTTGATTTCTGTTGTGTCTTGCTTATAAATTATTCATGGTTTTAGAATTTCATCTCATTTCGTTTTTATTTAAAAGTTTCCCGTCACACGTATACATTTACGGACTGTACTGCACGCAATTGGATAGACATGCATTTACAGATGTATACCTATAAATTACATATACACTGTGATTATAATAATAAATGAAACTACAACTGCGTGAAATCAGTTACTGTGGGCGCCATAAAGCCTGTTTTCCACTAGGTTGAATTTTGCTTGCGGAAAATAAATCTAACAATATGAGTGGCTAGCAATATATTCGCTGCGAAGCGAACTAATCACGGTGATAGATTTATTTTTCGCTCGGAAAGTGGAAACAGGCTTAAGTTGTATATCTGCTGTACAATAAAGTACATTATATAACTCGACAGATTAGGAAATTTGCTTGTGTACTATGTTCATGAACGTGATTAATATTTATTTGAAACGTTTTCAATTCTCGCGAGGTGATTTGAAATCACGGAGAAGAATGGGGCTAGTTGCCAAATAGAAATCTATTTTTCTTTCTGATGTAATTCTTATCTCAAGAAACACATCATATTTCGTTTCCAAATTTGCACCAGACCTGCATTTTCCCCCTTCAAACACTATCACAAAGTTTTATCTAACTTCATTCAGGAGAAAGAAAGAAGTGAATAAATACAACGAAGTGGATTCTATCCTACTTCTTGATCCAGGCCGTTTGCTCACGGTCAGATCACTTGGCGTAGTTGTACTGTATTTTATCACAGTATAAGGAGGGACAGAAGTGCCTGTTAGAGGTGCAACGTTTCCTCGTATTTTCATGCAAGAATATGCACTTTACTGTCTGCGAATTAAACATGCGTCGTGCGATATGTGCGAGAACAAAAACCTCAGCGATTCCGACGTAAGTGGCTCTTAATTCCATCTCTCCTTAAACTGTGGTTTTGCGATAATATTTGGTGCGTCCCGTATGTTTTGACTAAAACTATTGGATAGAAGAATCTCGCCCTCACAGTAAAAGCTTTTGTTTAACAGTAAATTTGCCATTCAATGATCAATATTGTATATGCCATTTTTCTCTCAAGGTTTCTGTTGTCTATCGATCGTCGTCAAAGTGTGAGTGAGGCGGAGGATACTGTAGATATAGCTATTGAGTTAAGAAAGAAATTTCATGGACTGGTTGTTGGTATTGATCTCAGCGGTGATCCAAAAGTGAGTGAGATTCATCTCATACATTCAGTATTTGAAACAACTGCAACTTGTAAGCCATATCCAACATTTTGTTTCAGTTGAACATGCACCTGTCGTGACTTTATTTAATACATTGGTCAGTTGAAGTCTGTAAAGCCTATTTCAGACGTCCCATTTTCGTCGAATTTAATGTAAAAAATAACCAATGTAAGATTTTGTGGAAACACGACATAAATTTGTTTATGCAAAGCTTTCGGTTCGTAAGCGTCATTTGTAAAACCGGGACCACAGATTAAAGACCGTACAAAAGTCGGACTCTGGCGTGAAGTGTATATGATTTAGCGTAAGTTCTTTTCTGTGTCTGTCATGTTCCTAGCAAGTGTGCTAGTGTCATGGCTAGTATTCAGTAGTGGATGCCTTCCTTTAGGGCACTTGCTAGCAATATATGACAGGAGTCGGATATCTGTATAGTCTTCAATCTGTGTCCGGACCGTCATCATGCAGTACAAATTAGACTTCTTGCAATCACACGTCTTAAATTAAAAGTGTCGTGATCATTTTGTGTTTTCCAATTTGTGTTTTTCAATTCTCTCATTTTGGGAGAATACAATATTTCTCAAGGATTGAGATAAATGCAACACATAAGCCATTATCGAACCATTTGTTATAAAAACCACGCGTGTTTCTACTTTAGCACATTAATCAGTTGAAGTCAGTAGCCCATTTTCGTCGAATTTAATACAAAAACTTTTTCTTGAGAATTCAATGTCTAGTCACACCGCTCAAAAGCTGAATTGTTGCATATCACCTTTTTTTCTGGGGATATATACCAGCTTTTGTAATTTTTATGATGTTTCATAGAATAAAAGTCCAGGGCAGACTGAACGAAGCCCGTTTAGCTCAAACGGCAGATAAGCTCGAAATACAAATCATATTTTTATTGTCCTCGTACAACCATTCTTGAAGTTTTTTAGTTGAATACAATAATTATGCATCTCTCTATAGTTTTAGCGCATAATATTGGATTTGAAGGATTTTCAAGACATGAGAAAGTATTTTTAAATTGTGGCTTACCCACCCTTCAAACTATTCGGGGCTTCGTACAACCAATCCCTGCATGGGTTCCGTTGTTTGAAGCCCACTTAGCTTAAACGATGGATAAGTCAGAATTAAAAAAACACTAGCTCCCACACATCTTCTAAATCTTTCAATGAAATTTTATGTAATAAAACGACGGGTGAATACATGATCATTGTATTCAGTTAAAAAAAACTTTCAATTTCGTTGTTCAAGGAATACGTAGATATGATTTCTATTTTGAACTTATCTACCGCTGAAGCTAAAAGCACTTACAACCGACCCCTGTAGCTATATCGTGTCCTAGTTTTGTGTACGAGAAAGTAACTCGTTAGCCGGCATGATTTTCAAGGATCGTAATTGATCAGCGATGTTCTTAGGTCCATTGTCGGTGACTAATGATTCCCTGGTCATCTTTGTCTAGTGTGCAATTTTGTTGCTTTACATTTGATCTGCGACTAAAGTACGAGGGAGAAAAGGCCGAGCTTTTTGGCGTTGTGATACTGGCCAATCACGATGTTTTATTTTCCACCCACGTGACTTCGCGAAATAAAACGCGCCATTCCTAATTTAGCAATCTCATGCACTTATACGCGAGCAAAAAGTTACGTGATGTCACAATTGGACTTGTTTTAATTAATGGACTGATTGAGAATGCGACATCACCAGATTTCAACGACATTCAGCTGCAAAAGTTGAGGAAATTTTGCCTCAAGTCTGCTCTAAATTCAATAATATTGAACGAAGTATTTAAAAACGATCAAATCAAATGTTGAGTTGTGCCTTTTTTGGTTGGATTGCTTTGCTGAAATAAATCCATGCAGATACAGTAAGTAGCGCATGAACAAAACTGAAAATTTTAATTCTGATCGCAAAAGGAATGATGTTTAAGGGTTTTTTTTTGTTTCTTACGTTTTTAGAACGACAACCTTAATTGAATTAGCTGTATGTTTCCATTAGCTTAATTGTATATGAGCTTGAATTCGCTAAATATTAGAATGATATAGTATAGTTAGGGGTCCCCCAATTAATGCTAGAATGTTGGAAGACAAAGTTTTGACTAAATCGACTAGGTGTTGTTACTTGTTGGTTACCTGACTAAGATTCAACCAAGTTGGTTTTCAATCACAACCAATAACGTCTTAGCCTAAGGTTTGACAATCGCTATATAAATCTTTTATCTCTCGTCAAGTACCCTATTTCATCATTTAGGGTCTACTTGCACACAAGAAAAATTTCGTTTCATTAGAGAAAAAGATCCTTGCATTTTTTGAAACGTTTTTTGACGCTTGCAATCTTTTCAAACTTTTTTTAAAAAACCACTAGCGTGCATGTATTCCATTTCCGAAATTTCATTTTCTTCCGCACGATTGTTTGAAAGTAGCGTGAAACATTGCTTGTCGTTTTGAATTGCAGTGAAATAGACCGACCCATGCACTACGAACTTGTTGATCCCAACGTGAGAACAGTTGCAAGTCGATACAGAGGTCCCAGTTTTTCGTCCCCACAAAGATACTTGTATTTCTATCAGAGCACGCCACAATTTTCTCCTCCAACTCTTTCGACAGCAACGCCAAGCACCGTGCAGTCGCTCAGGGGCGCCTACATGAGACGCTACCTCAAAGAATGTGAATTATCAGAACCTGTGCCAGGCTGTTGGCTGCTGCCCAAAGAAGACAAAATCACTCGAGTCCTATTCAACAAAAAGCATTTACATTATTTAACGCTGACCGAATTGAGCTGTTTGTTCCATCGAGCGTCATGAAGTTCTTACAAGACATGCGAAGTAACGGTAAATACTTGCAATTCAGGACATTAAACATCGACGCACCTGAAATCAAAACGGCAATTCGCTTCTTTAGAGAACTCGAAAATGGCATGCAACAAGCAGTTGGAACAGTTCACATGGGAATAGAAGCACTACGAGTTGCTAGAGAAATGTTGCATGGAGACAGCATCATTGTCGACATCGAATTCGAAGAAGCACACAGCGTATAGATAAGTACAATCGGCGCCTCGTCAACTTGTTGTTGGTCGATAAGAATGGTCCTTCGCAAAAGTATCAAAACTTCTCTGTCTTGCTGGCAACGAATGGTTACACGTACTCGACCTGTCAGTGCCGTATTGACGAAAATGCTAGCAAGGCGGCGAATGTGTCGATTGCCCGACGAGACTAGAAAACCCACGTTTCTGCCGTGTAATCAAAAGACAAAAAACCATCGGAAACATTACAACAGTGTTGGCAACAAACCAATCAGAAATGTACTTGATGATTGTCAGTCTCTCAATACCTGGCTGAACGAGCAGTCGACCACGGTTGATATGTCCGATGACAAAATGTCTCTCAGCCAAGAGGATGCAAAATTCTGTTTCAAAGTATACAATCCTGTGTTTGATGTTACTCATGAGCTGATTATTTTACATGTCGTTTTTCAACCATACACCAAAAATACCATAAAGCAAGTGAACTTGCAGCTATTCCATGAGACATAATTAACGTCTGATTCATTATCATCAATCAATACTTTGTCACGATGTTTAAGATTGTTCTTGTAGACAAGGGATGGAAACAAGCATTTTTGTCCGAAACAGCCCTATCTGCAACGCTGGATTCGGCCTTTTTCTCAAACTGCTTGCTGAAGGGCACGTATTTGTGTATGTACGCTACCCAGTCTACCTCTGAGGAGCAAATGAATGCTTCCAAGAGTTCCCGGATGTATGCAATTCAGGTGGGCCAAGTTTCATTTGATGCCGAGACGTGTACGAGGCAAATTGCCCTGACATGCAGGTTTGCCAACCAGGTAGGTGTTTTGGAAACCTTACAACACGCAAGAAAATCAGCAACAAAGCAGAATTCCTACAGATCACGGATGCTGACTTGATCAAGAAGAATCGGAAGGCAGAAATGAAGGCAAACATTGTTCACAAGAGAATTAAAAAACCAATTGGTCGTTGTTACTGCCAAAGACCTCCAAAGATCGCCTAATTCGTCCAAGGAAGTGTTTGGGTACTATGGTAATGTTCGGCACTGCTGGTTACGAGCAATAAAGATCGATCCCAGCCGGTTTCCCGGAGAGATGGTCGAAATGATTCAATGGTTCTTTCATTCAAGCGAGTGCGACTGATCCAGAGAACAAGAGGAACAATGGCTGACCTAGTGCGGGCGTATAGGTTAGTATGGAGCTTGAGAAACCAGCATTTCTGTTGCCATCACGATCAAATGAGCTGACAAGTGACTCATACAAAAACATAAACGCTACTGCTTGAGTCTCTACTGAACATGAACGTCGGCTATCAACCGAAATTGATCTCAATAAAATCACACCATCGTGTACGTGGGAGCCACTAAATTACACACGACATACAGTGTATGTAGCCAGCCGCATGAAACTGCCCATGAAATGTTCGTTTTCCAAATATGTTGAACGAATGTTGACGATCTGAGAATGAAGTGTACATTAAAAAACAGGAAGTTGCTGTGGGATGTACTTGAAGAGAGTAATACTTAATTTTATGCTTCTCTAAGTGACTGCCTACTAAGATCACGGGTTCGACTGTAACCGCAAACAGTAAATTTTTTGCTTTCCAAATTCAGGCTGTCACTTGGAAAAAACTTGAAAAGAAACCTGTATTTGCACAGATTTCTTTACAAATCCTTAGTTGGAAATCTTCCAATCATTTTAGCAAGTAATTCTTAAAAACAAATTACGCGTTTTTGACTCGTACGTTGAAGTTTAAATTATAAACATTTAAACTTTTACGTGCGTGTACTTAAAAGTGAGTGTCAAAAACTGGAATGCAGCCTGTACGGATCGCTATTTTTAGATTTCTAGTCTTCGTTCTACTGTCTTGTTTGTTCCGTCTTGTTATGCGTGGTTACCGCTATGTGTTAGCCACCACAATTGTAGGAACAATTACACTTTGTGATTTGTCTCTTATCCGCTCTATCACATCCTTCAAAAAAAAAAATGGCAGCGAAAATCGTCCGTGTGAACGGGCCCTAACAAATTCGCCAGTCTATAAACATGCCAATGGTCATACTCTTTTCTTAATAAGTTTGAATGTTCTTGTTTCTTTTGATTTATGTGGCATCGAATAGCTACGAATATAATAGCTCTTGAACATTTTCACTTACATAGTTGCCTTTATTCTTCTTCAGTAGAGAAACTACTGAAATAACAATAAAATAACAATTAATAAATTAAAAAAAACTTATTAATTGTTATTTTACTTACACAGTATATTGTAATATGATTGTAATATTGCTAGACAAAATAGAGTAACCTTGCAGTCGAAATTTGTTAGTGTGAGGCTTTTCTCATGCAATATTTTTTCTGTATAAAGTATTCAAGCATGTGAAGTGAGGAAGGACAGTTACCACCATGGTTTCGACGTCTTTGAATTAATATTATCCGTTTGCGTAGCTATTGCACATATATGTAGAACAAAGTAGAATATCTAGAAAACAAGCAACGCAGAAAATATCGAAAAGAACTGACCTATTTAATTGTTTTACGAGTTTTTTCAGTCAAAACAAATTTTGCATGCGTGATGAAAATTTTCCTTACTATGTAGAGCAACTTTGATCGTATATCTTTAATTCTAGGTCGGTGACGCAACTCAGTTTCTTCCTTGCTTATCAAGAGCAAGATCTGCTGGCTTGAAGTTAGCTTTCCATATTGCAGAGGTATACCTTGCAAACTATTTACTTCGTGGGTGGCGCTGCCCTATTGAAGCCAGGGAAAAAAAGTCACATATGACTTTAGGGCGCGACAAGACTAGGGACCAGTTGCTAAAAACTAGCTAGTTCATTCCTGTGTTTACGTTAGAAGCAAAGTTTACTATAAAGGGACCGGTTGTTCGAAGTGCGTTTAGCTTGAACGGTGGATAAGTTCAAATTCTCAAATTTTGACTGGATCAATAGAAGTTTTAAGTTGCAAAATTTTAAAACAAAAAGACATACTAAAAGACAGAAACTATAAAACTGGCGAAAATATTAACTCTTGGTTGAGGCTTATCCAGCTTCGAACAACCGGACCCTGTTTACCCTGTACAGTAGAAGTCAAAAACGTGAAGTCAATGTTATACCAGTCCAGTGACGACCATATCCCTGCGTAGATTGCTATTGAGCTTCTGTGCAGCAGATTATTATCATGCGCTTTTCGTATAACATGCATCTAATGTCAAATCTTTTTAATATAGGTTCCCAATATTGCTGAAACTTTGACATTACTTAAGTTCAAACCAGATCGTATTGGTCATGGCACTTGTATTTATCCTGATAAAGGTGGAAACAAGGAGTTGGTTAAAGCTATGATAGACTCACTGATTCCATTGGGTAAATTATTCCGAATTAATTGATGAATTAACGACAAAATTATACCTTGAATTCAAATTGTCCAATCAGAAAGCTGTTTTTGCACCACATGACGCGTCGATTTTTTGCGGTGTCGTATTCCAGTCCCAGTCGCAGTCACCTATTTCCAAGCTTGGGGGTGGGATACTAAACTTATCACACTATGATATGAAATTTATCTCACGCGACTTCTCCCGAGGACTACACCCACCCACTCAAAACATTGACAAAATGGTGGGAGCTGATATTTCATTCGTATGCGGTTCAAATTTTCAGTATAATACGTCATTTATAGACCCTCCGCTCGGGGGATTCGGCGAAAACTTCCCTCTGTGATGATAATCTGTCTTAAGCCAGACGATTTTACTTATCAGAGAAAAAGCTTTTGCCACTTAGAGTAACTATCTGCCAATTTATCTTTTTAACCTTTTACTGGCAATGCACGCTGCAGAACCTCTGTACTCTTTAGGTAATGAAAACTGTGTGTTGGAAAAAAGTTTTGCTTGAATAATACCCTTGTGTCTTACTATTTTCATGGGACTTGTGATCCCCACGGCGTTTTTATCAAAACGGCAATACCAGACTTGGTAACCACGCGGCCATTTTAAGAAAAATTATTACTACGAACTTTTTGTTGGGGCTCACGAATCCTGTGATTCTGTATAAAATCTTATCGCAGCATCACGAAGTAAATAATCAACAGTTTTGACTTTTTATGACTCTTTGACTCTGTCAGAATAAGGAACTCAAACCATCAATGGACAATTCCCATTGTAGACTAATTTTTCATCTCGGAAAAAAGTATATTCCCGGATAGAACATACTAAAATGAGTAAAGATGCAAAGTGTTGGTTGGGAAATGTTGAAAAATGTGGGGAATATAGCATTGCAAAACGCATAGCAATTTGCAAAGTCTACAAATTTTGTATACTTCAGTATTACGTGCGGAAATTGTTACCACATGCAGGCCCAATTGTGGTAACAATATCTGCGCGAAATATATTGTTGAGTTAATTCAGTTTTGAAAACGTTATATAGGTTTCAAGTTAAATGACTGTTATGGCACAGATTAAAGACTAACAGATGTCTAACTTAGTCTTCAAGCCTATGATTTTGGCGTAAGTGGCCGCCATTAACCTAGCAAGTGCCCTAAATAGAGACCGTCACCCCCGGCTGCCATTTTCAAAATTATTTGTTCAGGGCGTGAATGCCTTTCTGGTCGGCTCTTGCTAGGTTAATGGCCGCCATTGAAATCGCTTGAAAATCGACTTACGCAATTTTGGGACAGTCGGACGGCTGTTAGTCTCTCATCTGTGGCTATGGCTTATAGCCATAAATTGCGTGAGTTGACGTGTTGGATTTGTCTTTTGAGATTTGAGCAAAGCAGAAGTAGTTGTGCATCTTTTGTACTACAGTTAATTATTAATAAATTTGTCAAATTCAACAATATATAGCTACAAAGGTATACAGAGTTTTCAAATTTTGCAATGCAATATTTTCCGCATTTTACAATATATCCCAACCAAACTTTGCAACTTTACTTATTTTAGTATGCTCTTTTTAGCTGTGGTGGTTTATTTGCATAGCGTTTCCTAGTTTTAAAATTAGTCTAGAATGGGAATTGTCTATTGGCTCTTGATTGTCCGTCTTTAACCTCATTTTATTTGTATTTATTCAGAACTCTGTCTGTCCTCCAATGTGAAATGTGGCACAGTTAATTCATATGAAGATCATCATTTTAAAGATTGCAAGAATAAGCAATATCCTGTTGCGATATGTGTAAGTGAAGCTTGATGTACCACTTTTTGTTAAAGCAAAACTGGGGTAAATATTGCCACCTGCAAGTTGCCGATAATGACGGAGACTTAGCAAAAACCCGCCATGCACAAGCTGTATGCATGCCCATATCAGCTGTACAACACTAGTTGCATCATCCAGCATAATAATGCCAAGTATTCTGAAGGGAAAACAATGTATGTTATTGCTATAAGTGAGCACACAGTTTTGATGGATATTAATGTATTCGAAAACAGAGGGAGGTTTAGTAAAAGGCACAAGATCTTCGAACGGATAAGATAAGCAATGCACTGGAGACTTTTTGCAAAGTCTGGCTTAGTGATTCTGAGTACAAATTGACTTTGAAATGAAGCATGTACAATGTATATTAGAAGAGGGATAAATATCCCTCGTCTAATAAACGTCTCTCAAAATTTATCGCTGAGGAACGTTTCTCATGTTATTTCTTTTGTTACAAGGAATCCATAAGAGTGGGATTTATTGAGTTTTTTGAAGTTGCAATCCTGCAGCCGATTACTTAATTCACTACAACCAGAAAATCAATTGAATTTGTACATAAATCATGACAGCACATACAAAAATACACGTTTATCTTGTTCTGGGTATTGTGAAGCGAATTCTGATTACGAAATGAACGTACCGTTTCGAAAGACTATCCGGCAAAATTATCTCAAAATAGTTTTTCACAAAAGAAGCGTTTCGATGAAACCTTGAAACTTCTAAACCGTTTCCTAGCCTCCTGTACTTCACTTTTCGCCCAGATCTGCCTAGCTAAGTGCCTTTAAAGAAGAGGTACATGTAAAGCTGTTACCTTAAAGCTTGTAGTATTAAACTTACAAGGTCTTGTGGCACACCAATTGCTGACCATCATAAACCAACATCCTCTCTGAGGCATAAAACTCTAACCAACCTCCTGAATGCTTTTCTTGCTCCCTTCGCGTCACTTCTTGCTAAAATCGACAAAGGTAATTTCCTTTTAACAGCGTCTTGGCGCCACAAACTTCGCAGACATTTTTTGCCGCACTTCTCTTGGTGCCTGCGTACTTTCAAATGAATTTCTTGACGTGCGCCAATTAGCTAATTGATGACGCAATTAATTTGTACGTCTGCGTATACTTGTCTTACGTAAATATGCTGTGCCGCTGACATGGTGCGCTTTTTGACAAGTAACGGTTTTGAGATTAGAGACTCTCCTGTTCTTGTACAATTGGCGTACCGAGTTCCTACATATTGAGGCTATCCATAAGGCGATTTTATCATTTGAGTGGATTGTGCAACGATAAATTGAAGAGTAATCGAACATTGAAGTCTTAAAGTATAAGTTCTTCTAATTACAATACAATCCAATCTTTATTTAAATTTCTCCAAAGAGGGTTTTCAGAGCCAATAACAAAAAGTATACTACGTTATATCAATTTATAAGTGCATAAATACTAACACGTATACACACCTATATATATACATATATAAACTTAGATACAAACACTTATGGGCACT
>JAODVQ020390947.1:0-11184 GCA_025400075.2 Phenganax stokvisi | reverse complement strand
TTTTCCTAGTTCAAAATTTTTTGAAATTTTGTCTATAAGGTTAAAGGTCCATTGGATGCACATATAAATTGAATAATAAAAAATCCATCGCTGTTTGTGCTCATGCAGTGAGAAAAAGACTTACAGTGTTACCTTAAGTCTTTATTGTTATACAAAAATCTTGGACTTGGGACCAGAAAAAGTATTTGGAAATTATTCAAAGTAGTAGACTCTTTGCAAGGCATTCTGACAGCCAAGCTGTAATGGGTAAAGTACAAGAACTAGCAGTAATAAAATCATTCACCCAAATTTATTTGGACATTTGATTTTAATCATGTCCATATATTTACATTTTAATCATTAAGCATACAAAGAGTCATATAAAGCCTGTTTTCCACCTGGCGGAATTTTCTGTGCGGAAAATTAATCTACCAAGCTGATTGGCTAGCAATATTTTTCACGGCGAAGCGAACCAATCACGTTGCTAGATTTATTTTCCGCAAGGAAAATTCCGTCTAGTGGAAAACGGGCTTAAGAACAATAAAACTTGAAAATACACTCATCAATTCAGAATACCATGCAATTTTAGTATTTACCCATGCATTAATTTACATTGTTGTGCTTTATTGCACATGAATGCATGCAAATCTTTTGTCTTGCATTTGACAGTACAGCTAGTACAAAAAAACAATACTGGTGAAAGGATACAGCAATTAGATATAACGAAGTTTAAACACAACCCAGCGTATACACCTCGGGTGGATCTAGACTGTCGCAATTGTAGCAATAGCTTTTGTTAGATTTTTCCATAAAAAATTTTCTGAAAAACAGTGTTTGCGTAATTATTTCACAAAATTTCTTCTCGAAAAAAATCTACTTGTATGCGTGCCCTGTTTCGTCATTTATTTCCCCTCCGGTTGCGGTCGTCAAATCATTGTCTCGTCAGGTGTATTGTATGAATTTATTGTTATTTAATTAATTTTATCGCTTACCAGCACAATTTGCTTTTTGAGTAACATATTTCTTAAGCCAGTTGCAGACGGGCAAGTTACTGTATATGACAAGTTTTATTGACAAGTTTTAATTGCCATTTGCAAATACAATATTTTCAACCACAATCGTTTTTGTGACCAGTATTTTTTGATCGTGTGAACTTGTCAGACAAGCTTTCCTCAACAAATATGTTCGTAGCTATGCCCAAACAATTTCGACAAAGATTCTTTGATGACACGTTCATACGAGCAAAATCTTTACTATGCCATTTTTTACCGTGACAAGTACATGTGTTCAAATTCAAGCATTTTGATTTTGACCAAGTGCATTTGTCGCAGTAAAATTTGGCAAAGTTGTGCGTACAGACGAGCAATTAAAATGTTTCATGCAAAACTTTTCGCATAAAAACGTGCTTGTCTGTAACCGGCTTTAATTTAGCACGCCTATGGAAACCAAATGTGTATGAACACCTGTTTGTTAAGGTTGACGTATAGTGGTTGGACTTGCACGAAATGGCGTTTCCGAGGTCCTAGATTTCAAAATTTCCTTAGGGGGAAATGCATCCAGATCCTCTACTGGGTGTGGTCACATGCTCAAGTTAAAGACAGATTTTGAGCTGCATCCGCTGCCCCTGTACATTATCGCATTCATTATTGCTGGGAGCTTTTCCAACTTTTGGTAGCATTTAAGAGGGAATTTCAAATTACCTCTTAAGTATAGTACACCGGTACAATTTGGTGTCGTCCGCGTACACAGACCTGTAGACACATAGAGGCTGTTTACATGAGCCCTGTTGGGAGGGCTAGCCCTCCCTGCAGGACTGTTTTTTACCTCTGTTTACAAACAAGGGCAGTTAAATTACTAATTGTGATAACAGAGGTTTTGATTTGTCTTTGTCTTTTCGTTCGTTTTACGCTTTATTATTTCGCAAAAGCGTAATTTCTCATAGTAGGGAGTTTAAGCTTCGTCTACGGCTAACGGCAGGGCTGTTTTTCTTGGCACACTTTTTTCGCCTCTCTTCTCTTTGGATTTTCCATTTTATGTCAAGCAGCTTTATTTTAACATCCTGTGCTAACACAACTAATTATCTTTGCCTTACTGTCTTTATATTGGCAATTTTTTTTCGCCTGGCGTCTGACGTTTGCCGTTGAACGCGAAGCTTAAGCTCTCTAATTTCTGTCTTAAACCGCAAATCCTTACGCACTGTCTCATGATTGTGACATAATGATAGCACTAATTTTGGCTGTAATGTCCTGGTGAACGATATGCATCCCTGTATTAAGGAGATGTGCCTCTGTGTCTGTCATTCTGTCCATGACTTGACAGCTGTTGGTGAACTCTATTGGTGGCGCTAATATCTTGCACCTGTTTTGGTGAATCATCATCGAATAACAGAGTAGTAAAATTTATATGTTCACCAAAAATTTGTTTATATTTGCCATCAAGATCTTGACTTATCAAGTCCATTATTGTTGCACAATTGCACAGTTATAATATGTCCAAGCAGGGCACGGATTCGGTTAGATTTTTAGCTAATTACAGGATTCTTAGAAGACTCTGGTTTGATATCAGAGTTTATTCACTGGTTGACAACGTTTGCCATTGGAATGTAATTGCGTTAAGGTATATCTTTTGAAAACGTTGCATTTTATGATCTCGACTTCTAGTATCTGATCTTATAGTTTAGGCCAATTGCAGTATTCAGACTTTTGTTTCCGAAAGATAATCACGTTTTGCGGGATTTTTACTTTGTTCAGCCTGGTTCTAAGCATTTGTTTACAATAATGGCCAGTTTAGGATTGACTTTTTCAGCACACTGCTCACCTAAATCATATTCCTCCACTATCGAGCCAAGAATATCATTGCTACGTGCGCAGCATTCGCAGTATTATTAGCTGCATTGTCTTTCTTATCAATCCAGTGATTCGACCGCTGAGTCCATTCGAACACATCTTTGTTAGTCTGCTGTATAGCATTACTGATTTGGAAGATTAAAGTCTTGGTGAGTTCTGAAAACCCTGTGTCGAAAGCTTGTAAAAAGTTATTCTTGTACTTGCATGAACATCCTCCGAGCCACGGGAGCCATAGCTTCTGTTAACGGTTTCAAGTTAGGGTTTTTCTATCGCCATTATCGGGTCTTCGCTTTTCTTTTTCAGAGTCAGAATAGGCGAACTGATGTGTAGTACTATGAAAGAGGTTTTGAATGAGGTTTACGCAATTTAGCTTTCGTATGGATGCTTCCTAACCAAATCTTTCTATTGTGTTTCGCTAAGTGCTACAAGTTACATAATACAGTCGAACTTGTATATAACAGCCCTGTATTAAGTGGCCACCCTGTATCTAGCAGCCACTTTTCAAAGTCCCGATTTCTTCCCTATAGAAGTACTATATTTGTCACCTGTGTTAAAGGACCAACTGTATTAGGCGGCCGTGGCCACAGTTTCCCGGTCCCATTTCTGGCTTTTACTATTATTTTTACCTGTAGTGAGCGGCCACCCTCGAAATAATGAAACCCGAGAATATTTGAGTAAACACGCAAAACACATCTAATAATTATGAACTTTATTCTGTTCATGTTTAAGATCCGTCAACCTACATTGTATAACATTTATTGACTATTAGTATGCTGTTCAAAGCTCTAAAAACATCATACGCCGAAATGCCAGACTTCTTTGTTTGCATTTTTAATACTGCAGTAACACTTGCTTATTTCTTCACGCAGCAGTAGAAACACTTGCCTGAAGCCTGCGATGCTATTGCACAAAAACGTTGTATGTTTAAATAATTGTTTCACTAGGGTTTATATATAGTCGTTCACTACTGTTGCCCCCCCCCCGTGGAGTATTTCTAGTCAACCTGTATCAGGTGGCCACCTGTACTAAGCGCCCACTTTTCAAAGTCCCGAGGGTGGTCGTTATAAACAGGTTCCACTGTATATTTCTCATGATATTCTCAGCTTTTGTATGATTATTTCAGCAACTAGCAAATAAATATCACGAATACTCATGCAGACTTTACCATTCTAACAAGTCGAAAGGCTTTTAAATTGTTTTTTATAATTTACATATATACAGTGTAGCTTATCTGTTAATTGTTGACCTACACATTTTTAATACCATTAGAATAATATTAGTCCTCTGTGCGTTTAGGTACTGTCCAAGAACTGACAAAAACTTGGTGATCTCTTGCGATATTGGTTACTACTCTGCAGCAAATGCCGTAGCTTGTACCAGGTGCCCACGTGGGTATAAGTGCCCTCGCAAAGATCGAGATGCTGTGTAAGTATAGTGTTAAAACTCTCATGGCAAGGTTTTACATTTATTTCTAATTGTTCATTCTAGCAATGGAAACTTGGGCACAAATTTAGAGACTAACAGATGTCCGTCCGACTTAGTCTTCAAGCCTATGATTTTGGCGTAAGTGACCGTCATTATCCTAGCGAGTACTCTAAACAGAAACAGTCACCCCCTGGGTACCGTTTTCAATATTATTTGTTCAGGGGGGAGAATGCCTATCTGTAGGGCACTTGCTAGGATAATGGCCGCATGAAAATCGACTTACGCAAGTTTAGGGCAGTCGGACATCTGTTAGTCTCTCATCTGTGGCTTGGGTAAACTATTGTCTTATTTCCTTATTTCATATTATATCTGCTACTGCTACAAACAACCGGAAATGTTTTGTTTGGAGTGATATGTAGACTAATCAATCTGTCAGGCCTTTGCTTTAGTTTTTACTTTCATCTACTAGAATAAATGTCCTCGGGTAGTTGAATGAAAATGGTTTCGAGTGTATGTCATTTCGCTCTGGTAAAATGTGTTCCAAACCCGTTCAGATTGCGTCGTGGAGAAAACTTGTGCAATACTTACTTTTCCCATTAAAAACAAGTCATGTGCTGATTTCTTCTTTAGAGAGATCTGTCCAAACGGAACATATTCACTTGGTGGCCAAATTGAATGTAGTCCTTGCAATCCAGGATTTGCTTGCGAGAAGCCAACGCAAGGTCCACAGAAATGCATGCCGGGATATTACAGTGAAAAGAATACACCATTGTGTAGTCCTTGCAAACCTGGATATCAGTGTTCTGATCCTGCAGGTACTTTGTAGTTACTCTTTTTTTAGCTAACAAACTTACAATTTCAGTTCAAGATTTTTTTGTCAAACGTACGGTAGACTATATATGTCTTTACAACTGCCCTAACTGCGACACTAACTGTAATACTAATCCAAAAATAATTCGAACCTGGCTTTTAAGCTGATTTTCCATTTGCGATTGTTTCAGGCCCAGAGAAATGTCTTTTTGTCTTGTACCCAACCAAATTTGTTGTAGTCGATTACCCAGTTAAACAAAGAAAAATCCGCTCAAGGAAAATGTTTGCAAGAGGAAACCACTCTTAGCTTAACCCTGAAAAATAGAAAAACATACTGCATCTTTTTGTTTCGCTAGCATCTGGACAGAACTAAAGACTTTAAAACGAAGATGTGGCTGGATCTTTTTAGCCCTGAGGATTACTAAATACAGTCAAAATTGTTTAGTTCTTAAACTTGCTAATGCACAGTCTTGCAATCTCTGGTTTTAAAAACATTAGTAAAAGAGTATTATTATAAAATCGCACTGATATATAATGGTAATTGCACTGAGTAGAGTACAATTTGGTCTCAAATGAAACGCGTTTTTACAAAATCGCACGACCCTGTAGTGGGTATGCGATTTGAAGATACGAGTTTGATTTTAGACTTAAATGGCACGACGCGAAGTGCATTTACCACTTTATCATAACTTTTTAAGATCATACTGCGTAAATCAAGATTTCAAGTTGTATTTCAAGTATATATTTTCAAAAAGCATAATAATATGCATAATAAAAGCATAAACCACAATACAAGTTATTTTGCCTGCTGTTCTCAATAAACCAAGACTTCAATTTTATCTTCAAGATACTGTGAATAATCATATTCATCATGGAATTCATCCATTGTTATATTTTTATGGGCGAAATTGAGCTATATTTCGAGAAAATCTAGATTTTTGTGTTAACAAAACTCAGTTTTTGTGTTCATTTTTATTGAATTTGATTGCCTAGTTGAGTGGTATACCTCAATCTGATTAATTTCTAGACAGAAAGTGCTTTCAACCCTCGTATCAGCGAGAAATTTGAAATCGCCAGGCTGTGAGTGCGATTTGTGCTGAAATCACTCTGCTAAAAACCAATTAGGTTGCCTGAAGCACTACTGATCTCAAAATGAATGTATACTGCATTGCTATATTACAGCATTGCAATAGGTATATACTTGTGCATGTGACTTAATACGCTTTTTATATGGTCCTGTATTTGTTCTATTTAGTTCCTGCAAAATGTCCAGTTGGAACATATTCTGGTCCAGCCTCCTCTTTATGTTATCCTTGTCAGGCGGGCTATATCTGCAAAGAAGGATCCTCATCATCAACTCCATCTGACGGTATGTATTTCCATAGTAAGTTAGTTGCACAGGGGCAACTGTAGCATATAACGGTCAATTTTCTAGCTATCGGAAAGCATTACAATGAATCAGCATAAGTGTGTGGAGAAAGTACACCCTCATAAAGGCTGTGTTTGCTTTGTGACATATGGAAAGGACTAACGCCTTGTTCTTTTTTACTTATCAGCTGATGGCAAAAACTGAAATTTGGCTTACAAAATGTTGTTTGTATATTTATGTATCTTTACCAGCGTAAGAATTGTGTAAAGTCTGGTTCTCATATGCTGCCGATGATTGGCTACGTTAATGATCAAAGAAAAAAAAGGCCACCAGCATCGGCGATATATGAAAACCAGGCCTAAAACTTGTGGTTTAACATTCGCCAAGCTTAAACTGGTCCAAGATTATTTACTTGATGTATGTTGATAACAGAATATGCCCAGTACATTTTATTATTGCCTGTTAGCAACTGAAAAGCCTTCGTTGTGGTTTTGTCTTATGCGGAAGTATAGTCGTAGCCTTCAGGGTTACCCATGAAGGGGCATGCTGCTGTGTGGGTACAACCTTACATTAGTTTATTATTATAAAATTGAAAAAACACCGATATGTGGTCTTTCTTAGGAAAACACCTGCAAATTAAGCATCTTTGTTTTTATATTGAGAGAATATTACATTTGGCTGGGGGTATTGTTGAGGTTACATCCCACCGTGGGACTTGATGTTGAGAAAGAAAGTTGCTGCTTGTTTACTGTTTTTACTGTCCTTTAGTTAATCTTAGCTAATGAGCTAATGACTGAATGTAAATTTGTTTGCTTACAATTCATCTTTCATTCTAGGTATGTGTACTGCAGGTAGTTGGTGTGATGGAAAAATTTTACATCCTTGTCCAATTGGTACTTACAATCCGCTGAATGGTTCAGCATCGGCCGCTCGATGTGAGGCATGCCCAGCAGGTTATTACTGCAAGGATCCAGGTTTAGATTCTTATGAAAGCTTTCCTTGTCCAGCTGGTCACTATTGTCCTACTGGTACAAAACTTGCCACCGAATTTCCTTGCCCAGCTGGGACAAACTCTAGTTTTACCAACCTTACCACTATTGAGGGCTGCAAACCTTGTCCAGAAACTTTGTACTGTCCTTCTGGTTCAATTGAGGGTCTAATCTGTCCAGCAGGGTACTATTGCCCAGAGGGAACAGGGGCCTCGCATCAATATGCATGCCCAATTGGAACATATAGCTCTGTTCTTGGGCTTAAGAACGGTACACAGTGCATCGAGTGTCCGGTAGGTCACTATTGTCCAGATGGATCTAACAAACAGCCCACAGTTGCTCCAGTTGCATGTCCACCAGGAACATATAATCCCAAGACCAGGGTGGGATACCTTTTAAATTGTGAACCATGTCCGCCTGGATTTGCGTGCCCACGTTCGGGTCAAGATTTGTATAATGACACCTGTCGAGAAGGGTATTATTGCCCAAGCGGAACTGTTTCGCCATCCCAGTATCCATGTTTTCCTGGTACTTATACCAATCGCACAGATCTCAGTAGAGCAGAAGAATGCACCCCTTGTCCACGTGGCAAATCGTGTGGTTGGGCTACTGCTGTCAGCTGGAATAAGTGGAAAGATTGTCTGGCAGGACACTATTGTCCACTAGGTTTGTGTGCACAAATTTCAACCTAATCCAGAGTAGGGAAGTTAGGCAATGTAGTGTACATATATGCAATACAGAACTCCTGAAGGGACACTCCTTTAACAGAATTTGTTTCTAGCGCAAACCATTTTCACCACAGAAGCATTTCTTTCTTACACAATCTTTTTTTAAACATACACGTTTTTTGAAACAAAAAATTTTTTCACAACAAGAGTTCTTTTAACACAGTTTTTTGAAACAAAAACTTTTCTTTATTCAAAACTCACAAGTTTTTCAGTCTTTGTGAGTTTCAAGACTCAAGTTACAACATGGCGGAAAGCAGATGTATTATGTTCATGGGTTACACATGTAGTGTTTTTCCTTATATACTCTCACCAACGTGCATTGTGTGATCTGATTGATTGGCATCTTACACACATTGGTTCAGTTCAGAGCGTTCTTCCAATGTATGTAGCACATTCTGAAGAGACATACAAATGAGATGAGTTAATTGTAAAGTACATTTGCTTGGGAATGAAGTACACTGAAAGTTTGTCCGTAGCATCCTTGCATGCCATGCGTGGTTCTGTATTCATGGTTGCATTGACGGATGCAATTGGCTGATTATGTGGTTAGAAGTTACATTATCAAACAATAATTCTGCAATTAATGGTCGGTATTTTTAAATGGTGTCAAGCAAGTCGATTGCACACCCCAGGTTATTCAAAGCCAAAAAGACTGAAAACACAAACATCGCAGCAGTTCGGTGCTTTTTTAGAAGAAATTTTTGTAATGAAATCATAGGAAAGAAAAGTTTGGTACATTGCAACTCCTAGCCTGCGTGCAGACTCAGACGATGTAAGAGTCTGCGAATGACTGAAGCAAAGCTTGCCTGGCACTTCTCCCACTGGCTTCTCCTCGTTTTCTGGAAAATAATTTATGTAAGTAAATAATTTGCTAATTTTTTAAGTGCTAAATTTTAAAACGGCGGCTGGAGAAAGAGCGATGAATGAAGCACGACAATTTTCCGAAGCAGCTGCTGAGGCTTCTAGCGTGTTACAAGTTGAATGTTTGTACAAGGACCAACACGAAGCACTGTGACAACTTTTCATGGGTAAAGATTTATTTTTCAGCGTGCATAGAGGTTATGGAAAGTCGTTGATATTCCAAGCCATTTCTGTTGTTTACGATGTGTTAAAGGATCAGGCAATTGGCACAAGTACCGTCTTAGTAGTTTCTCTTACGTCTTAGTAATTGCCATTTAGTTCAGTTTATTAAAAAGTTTCCAAAAGTATCATAGATTAGCTTCCTTCAATCATTGCTCCTTCTCCGGCCGCCATCTTCAAATTTTTTATCCATCTCAAATCAACAACAAATTAAAGCATGGTGGAGTTTTCTTCGCTGCAACTGTGCAGATTGGTGGATCAATTAGTTCAAGAATGTCGGAGAACCACGAATTTATGTTGATGGAAACAACATCCACGTGGAGCACTTAAAATTTTGCTTTTCTGTGTTAAATTCAAGAAGCACTGCACACGGTAGCAAGACTGAGTAACTTGCATACCGTATGACCATCTACAAATGCTGATTCTCTGAATGGCCAAAACTGATATATTGTCCCAGACTGTGATTGTGAAATGGCCTTTGGTCTGGCTTATTTACCACACTTCAGTCAAAGGAGAGCAGAACTTACTCTTTCGAGAGATTGCGGCTGATCAATTACACAGATATCTGCCTTCCCAGAACAACATTTCTTTATTTTATCTTGGGAAAGAAAACATATTGAACAGATCCATTAGAACTGAACAGTTTAGGAAAAGTTTTAGTCTGCATGGTTCAACATTCATGTAAATTCTGTAGATAGTTTGGTCATTTGTTACGTTTTTGATCTTAATCGTATTGCAGCTCTATGGATGCAAGATTTTAAGGAATAAAGCATCTATCTACCTCTAGCAGCTGCAAATAGAGATTACAAAAATAGGTTGAGCGAAGAAAATATCAAAGTTGCCATGGAAATGTGTGCTGTTTAGCACCCCATTCCTGGCTGGTTACAGAAATTTATGAATTGGCTGACATTTTATTGGACATATATGTACCCCAAGAGTATCAATTTGCGGGAGCCAAAAAGTTTCCAGCCAACCACCGTGTTACCATAATCTAAACTTAACTTTTTGCACTAGCCATTGGGTAGAGAGATAAAAAAGCACATTCTACAAAATATATTTAACAAATTTTCCTGAACATGTGCTTCGTTTCAATTAATCGCAACAAAATAAAGTACAGCTGATCAGCCTCCTCATTTGTGTTTGCACGAACAAGCCCATTTTCCTATTAATTTGTGGAACATTTCATCCAAAAACCTGTATATCCACAAATGTTTACACCTGGCTCAGTTATTATGCATGCATTGAAGCTGCAAGAGTGAAAAGATTCAACAATGTTGTAAAGCATCGAGAAGATTGAACAGCGCCCATTGAAACCTGTTCTGAAACTGATTCTTTTTTTGTACCTTATTCTCCAGGTTTATACGACATATTTTTCTTCATTTTATCATGCGATGCTTAAATCAATCCAGGGCCCAAAGACCATGCAGTTCGTACTGTAAGACAAATCGTTTTAAATGCAAGAAGTTTGCTAAGTTTGGTTGAAACTGACCACAGCTTAATAGAAAGTAATCTCGAATGTTTTTAGAACCTTGTTTACTCTGAAGATCTGGATATAGTCTGCGTTGGTGAGACTTGGCTGTCAGGACATATTTACAAGTTTGAACTTCTACATTCGGGTTACTGTATTGTCAGAAATTCATTATTATTAATTAATTAATTAATTATTATTATTATTAAGTACTTGGATTTTGCAACGCTGAAAGTTGAAATACATCCATAAACAAATGTCAAAGGCTAAACAGATTATTGACTAACTAATAACTATAACTAGGTAACTATAGATATATACACTATGTCAAAAATATTCAAGTAAGACCTAAGTAGTAAGAGCATTAAATTGTTCAACAGATGACGGAATAAAAGAGTATTTAAAACGGTTGGTTCCACATTTGATTGGTACAACCTTCTTTGGGGCACGTAGATCGTATTTGGGGTTCGCAGCGATCTCCACCAGACTT
>JAODVQ020390841.1:0-11185 GCA_025400075.2 Phenganax stokvisi | reverse complement strand
TCGGTTTGTTTTTGATAAACGTGCACTAGAGCATGTTATAGTCAAGATTTTTTTTGAGTTGAAGGATGTTACTGATTGGTGCCATACCAATATGCTGGACCTGTCGCAAAATAATAACTCAGTTATAAGTTGCATATTCCAACAAGAAAAAATAACCCATATGAAGAGATGAAAAACAGCACCAAACACTATATGGCAACAATAACTATAGCCGAGGGGAGCATCACTCGACAAATCTCGTACACCTTTGCTAAAATCTTTTAAATCTCCAAAAATCACTAAAATTCTTTATAAATTACGAAAATTTGAATATATTTATGAAGTCCTATCATCCAAAAAATATTGCAAATATCCCAAAAGTAGTTTGTAGCTAAATATGTCAAAAAATACACAAAAATCTTAGAAAATTATGAGAAATCTCGTCGAAATCTTACTAGGTCTTTCAAATCACCAAAGTCTAAAAGAGTCTCAAGATCTGCAGAAATACCCTCAAATTTTTGAATAGAAAAACCACCATACGCTATTTTTCAAGTGAACGTTCCTTCGATAACGATCATTATTATTGCTGAGCAGCCGTAACTACAGCCAGTAACCATAACAATTTTGGATTGCGACAAAAATAACTACAGAAATATAACAACAGCAGCAATAACTACAATGACACTTCAAAAACATGTGTGAGTATAGCCGATCTCAAAATCATTATCAATTCACAAAAAAACACAAAGGAAATCACCACCACGTCGCATTGCATTGCATTACTTTGTTATTGTTTTCTCTTTAAAATTAAATAGTATGAGGTAGTTTGAAAAGCAATTTAAGAAACTCGGAGGCTGTTTATTACCGTTGTATGAAACACTTCAGAGTGTGAAAACACTCGGCAAGCGCCTCTTTTTCAGAACACCATTGGTGTTTCATTCGTCTCGTTTATTATATTCTTACAGGGGCTTTTTCACTTCCGAGTGCAGCTACACGCTGAGCGAGGCCCCGGCGACGACGAGAATCTTTTGAACGCCAGACAAATGCAACTATACTTTTTTATTTAAACGACTGTATCATTGTATCAGTTGGTAGTGCAGGTGTTCCAAACCCACCCAGGCCAAAGCTAACTTTTGAAAACTGCAAAACAGTTATACATACACTCAAGCAGACATTTACGTGTGACACAAACACATGATTGATTCTTTTCATACGAAACAAAGAACACTAAAGAAAGCAATGTTTAGATGCGTTAACTTAGTGACTCAGCACAGCTTTTTCACATTGCGCTGAAATAAACGAACGCCATTAACAAAACTTGAGTTTTGTATCAGTATATATTACTTAGTAATTTCATCAGTGAAGGAGTTTGAAGTTCTCGTTGCGCTCTTTCAGTAGAGAAAAATACCAAGAAAATACACCGATCATTGTCATATTTTCTTGATATTTTTTTTAGATGCTCGGGGAAGTTGTCTAAATAATTTTGGAAAACAATATTTCATTACAAAATAGTCGTCAACCTATGCTAAATATTTACGGCGCCCCTAAAAAAGACCGGCACTCCTTTCACACAACTTTTTTTCTGGTAGCGCAAATCTTTTTTAAGAGCACATCGATCTAGTTTTTTCAAAACACATAACTATTTTTAAAAACTTCTCCAAAACACCTACGTTTTATCAAAACACGCGCATTTTTTCAAAACAGGTACGTTTTCTCGAAGTACACGGTTTTTCAAAACACACAAATTTAGTTTCTTCAGTGTGTGGATTGTTCGAAGCCTGTTTAGCTTAAACGGTGGATAAGTCAGAATTTAAAAACATCCCCCACACACACTTCTAAATTAAAACATTAAAATCACATCTTATGTAGTAAAACAATGCGTAGATACATGACTATTGTATTCAGTCAACAAACTTTCAATTTAGTTTTTCTAGGAGTAGACCAATACGATGCCTATGTACTTATCTGCCGTTTAAGCTAAACGCACTTCGAACAACCGGCCCCTGAACTGTTACAATCTGTGTAACATATACTATATACTCTCTAGACCATGCAGTGCATGTTAGTGAGAAAATATTTAAAAGGAACAAGATTACATTATATACCTATGCATATAATACATCTCTTATCCGCTATGGTGTGGCTTGAGCCTGCGATGTTGATGCAGGAAATCAACTTCTGAGTTTTGAATAACTTGTTTCAAAATCGTGTGTTTAACAAGATTTTTTGTTTTTGAAAAAAACGTATGTGTTTTGAAAAAACGTTGAAAAAAACGTACGTTTTGTGAAAAAATGTATGTTTTGAAAACAGGTTTGAAAAAACAGATTTGTGCTACAAGAAAATTTTAACATTTGTGTATAAGGAGTGTCCCTTTAGGGGCTCCGTCAAATATAGATACTGCACGCATCGAAGACACTCATTGACACTGAAATATGTAACACTTGTGTTTTATATTCCTGATAAATTCCTCAGCAACAAAATTGGGAAAAGCGACTTTAGCTTGTTCTCGCTTGTAGCATTCCGAAGTGAATACTCAAAGCATAGCGCTATAATGCCGGACTGAGAAGACAGTAGGCGGTTCTCATGTTGCGTTGTCAAAGGAATTGCCGTGTTTGCCATTCAAATTTCGTCCAACATGGCGTAAATCTCTTTGTACTTTAGCTTAATCTCATGGGAATGGTTGCACACCACTTATATAAATAATTTTAAACTGTTATGCGTATTAAAATCACCATGCGAATATATTCAAAGAATTTATATTTTTCATTTCCCCGTAGCGATTTTGAATTTTTTGACTAATATCATATTACTACATCCTATAGAATGCAGTTGAACCATTTAGATGGCTTCGAAACCCTGCAATACTCATTTTCTGTGTCAGGCCTATTTTATCCGTCGAGGTTTGCATGCATGAGTCGAGCACATTCAACTATTCAAGACATGGCCTGCATGATGAGGCAGTTATACTTATTATCAACCCATGCAAATCCGACGTTTGAAACTGGCCTTTTGTTCTGTTTGTGTGCATTGTTTCCTGGCAAAATCAACCAATATAGTCGTTAGTCAACTATCGTCCGCATGTCACGGATGGGTAGTGAAAGCAAAACATTGCGATTGATTAGTCAGAAAAAAACTCAATAGACAAGTGACGGGAAACTGCCATATTATTGCATAATCCTGGACAACAACATAGATAAGGAGTGTTATTGAATTTTGATGAAGTTTCCCAACCATCCAAGTCTATTAGCTGTGGTTGAACGGACTCTTGGATTTTCTGAGCTTTCCATTGATTAATTCCATTAAACTTTTAGATAGAAGCTTTGTTTCAAGAATGAAACATTACTTGATGTTTAGTTTAATCAAACTTTGTGCTGGTGCCAAGCCAGTGTAAAAAGATATCTCATAAGGTTAGGAATACTACGGCGAATACGTCACTATCTGCTACAAAACACTCGTAAAGCCTTTTGCCGATGTCTGTTCTTTCTTTGATGTGCTGTTTGGGGGAATACGTCTACGTAAAATCTGAGCAGACTTCATCGGCTCCAAAACAGAGCTGCCAGATTTTTGTTAGATTTTGATCATAAGGCAACTTCGCTACTTTAATTTCTGGAACCTGGATGGCTTCCAGTTAACGGGAGAATACGATATTGTCGTATAATTCATAAAGCGTTAAATAGTCAATCTCCTAGTTATATAAGTAGTTTACTATCGCCTTTTAGCAATGTACATAATAAAATTCTCGTGGCGCTATAACCATTCAAACCTGCAAAAGTGAACACAAATGGTGGCAAACGTACATATGCCTTCTTGGTAGCAAATGAGAGGAATATTCTGTTGCCTAATAATGTGCGATGTTCAACATCATTTTCCTCATACTGCAAAATTTAATTAAATTTTGTATTTCTTAAACTCAATAATAATATTGATTCCTCTTTGTGGTACCTGGTTGACCACGTACATTAAGAACTTTTTTATAACTTGTGTAAATATGTTAAACCTCTCTAAATGTTATAATGTATTCGTATATGGTTCTAGAATATTCTTAGGGTATAGACGAAAATTCCTTTTTGTAACTCTAGTCTCCCTGTTCATGAAGTGGCTTAATTAAGAGTTTTGTGGCCCTCATTGTTGTCTTTCTCGTGGCAGAAAGCAATCACTAGACCGCTATCAGACAAATTATCTTTTGCATTATTGTGGTGAACGCTGGATCAATCGTTTTTGATTAGAGGTCCAGACACACCGGAAGCAATTGGGCAAAGCGACGCAATTTTTCAAATTTTGAAAGCGTATAAATCTATCCATAGAAGAAAATTTTAAAAGATATGTAGACTAAATAGCTAAAACTATTACACTGCCTTTCAATATCTGGAGAATTTCGACTGGAATCAAAGTTACAAGTTAATAACAGTCGAGAAATTGCGTCGAGTTGCCGAATCTCGTCTGGTGTGTCTGAACGAAAAGACTTTTCAGAAGAAAACAATTTGGAGCGTACAGCACATTCCAGCGGAGATTTTCATGAATTTTCTTAAATTTTTCCAACTATAAACAGGAATAACGATGACAGAATACAGAATCCATACTTGACCAATGCACTCCAAAGCACATTTCACCACTCAATTTTCATAAGCTAATAAAATTAAACCATCTGCGTGTTTTCAAGACAATTTTCTCTGCGATAGAGGATCATTAAACTTCACTATCGCTAACAAGGAAGATAAAGCCGGAAAACTCAAAAGCGTTTATTAAATATTGTCGGCATATTTGACGCATTTACACAAAAGGAATGAGGTTTACGTCGACTGTGTGGGCTAAAAACTATATCACGTTACTCCAGCACACCCTCAAGAATGATGCGTCGTTTAAATGGAATCAATGATAAAGCATAGTGCTTAAGTTAAGACAACATATTTAAGAGGTATTATAAGTACATGTGGTACTTGTCGCTGGCAAGGAAACTCGGAAACTAACGTTCAACTTTTGGAAGGTCATGAGTTATTGGTAAATATCATTAATATAAACATAATATGCGTGCGCCAATCATTAATCACAATCAATATAAACAATATTTTAAAAGCATATAAACAACGCGTTATATAGAGAATTTGAAATTGGAGTTAGCGTGTACATTTCCATTACATATCGTATTAAAGTATTAAAACGGTACTTGTGAGATATTTATAAACAGAATTAGTAATACTTTACTATTGAGTGAAATTCTTGTTCCGCGTGAATATCAATAACATTCCTGAAGCATCATAGAAGACATGAAATTGAGATGCTCAATAGACTGTATAATTGTGCGTATATTCTAGTAGTTATATTTGTTGGATTTTTTTACAGAGCCAATAGCAGCCCGTGGCGTAAATGTCTTATTCAGCCTGGATATCAATAATACTGTTGACGAATTATTGAAGCTCTGACATTATTGTGGTACGTACCATTGCACGTTTTTATTGAAACATCCACGAAGGGCTACGCTAATAAGAAGGACGATTACTAAGACAACGCACAAAGGATTTTGATATTATTACTAATAGCAGCTCGGATTATTGAAAACTGAATTTAGTGCTGGCAATACGTTTTGAGTATTAGTCGGTGTTTAAACAGTTGGAGTCCAAATAAGATTATGTCCTAATCTGCGTGAACAATGACATAGCTGTGAAAACATCTAAAATGAGGTCTACATTATTAGATCAACGCAGGGTTAAGTAGAGCAGAATTTTGGGAACTTATTTGTTGTGTCCGTTGACAAGCGCGTGTGGAAATAATCTGTTGCTCGTGATAGATGCTCTGATACAAACATGCTTCAAAGTATTCTACGCACGCACGTCCCTGAACAACAGGATTCAAAAAAGCACTTGCACGCGAGTCGAAGCTGTGAAAAGAACGCAGTTACGACACTTCGTGTTAAAATGAAAGTTATCAAAAAGACTGGCAATCTAAAAACGACAAATGATGCAGCTGAAAAGGCCAGCGATAAGAAAATTGCATTATTGCAAATTCCAAATGACGAGAGATTACGAAGAAGACTTTCAGATTCTTTGGAAATAGACAACCCGGCGCCGCGTGCGCGACGACGTAGCGTCTCGTTTGATCCTTTAACCGTATTTAAAACAGCTATTCTTGAGAACGATGTGAATATTGCCACAGATGTACTAATTTCTGGCAAGGTTAGTGCAAATACATGCTTGGATGGAGTACTGCCTGTTATTCTAGCTGCAAAAGATGGTTGCGCGGAGTGTTTGGAGTTGCTAATTGAGCGAGGCGCTAATATAGATGTGTTTGATAAGCGTGGTTTCACGCCGTTGGAACTGGCTGTTCAAGGTGGACATTATGATTGTGCGCAAGTGTTGATTGCCGCTGGAGCAAACGCGAATTCAATACGTGACGGGTACTTTGATGAGAGCATCGAAAATGGACGTCATTCAACGGGTCGAAGTAGATCACGGACGTTTTGAACGATTGTCAATTATCCAAACACTATTTCTAGTTGTTAGGTATCATTCAAGCAATAGCATGCGAGACTTCTGTTTTTAAAAAGTATCACAACCTTTTAGCAGATTTTGAGACTGTTTCTTGAAATTGAAGTGATTTCAAAATTCTTTTAAAGATTTAAAGAGATTTTTTAAACTTTTTAAAGAATGTTGCAAACATTTTTACGATTTTTGCAATTTTTCTTGTTTGTTTGCGCCATTTTTGTCAGTCAAAGGCCAGTTGTTCAAAAGCCGGTTAGCTTAATCCTGGGTTGACGTAAAGTTTGAAGCAGAGTTTTTAAATATTTGTTTCAATGAATTGACAACATTTTTCCACAAAGCTTATTTACGTAAAGAGAGTTGTTTATTCGCCAAGTGTTAAAACAAATGGACTTACAAAAATGCACAAACTAAACAGCTTGTCAACTATTTACCCAGGGTTAACGCTAGCCCAGCTTTAAACACCAGGCCCAGACTTTACTATTTCTATGATTTTGAAATTTTTTCTAAATTTTAGAGAAGGTGCAAAAGCTTTTTTCGGGTAATGCCCTCTTCGGTTTTTGCATTAGTACTTGTAACTGAGGCTTCACTATGTGTGATATTATGATGAACGCATAGTTAGTGAGCATCTGGGGCAGGTTGTATAAAACTTTTAATAACTACGTTTTAACTAAGATTTTGTTGTTAAAAAGTAGTTTAATCTTGAATAGGGGATTGGCAATTCTGATTGGTTGATATTCGTACTTAACTATAGTCAACTTAACGTTTTTATGTTGTTTGGAAACTTTAAAGTTTTTTTGAAATTTTTATTGCTTCGTGGGAAAGAGCATGAAAAAAGAGCCAATTGACAGGTCCATACATGCCATTGCCTGTACTTCAAAATCACGATAATTTAAAGTATGGAGAATTGTATAATATGTGCCACAAATATTGCCGATTCAGCGATAAAAGTGTGATGCCATTTTTGTGCGCTTGGACGATCAAATGAACTATAATTCAGCTCCATTTCTCAATGACATGAAAGTTGCCATGCACGTGACACAAGATAATACACGAACAAAAATGTAACAAATCTCGTTGTTATGGCGACTCTGTTGGCCCTCGGACCGAGACTGGTTTTCGCATTTGTCTCTGTAAGCAAAGTTCTAAATTTCTATGATGCCAACGTAGTCTACATGCAAAAATAAACGGCCCACCCTTTTTAGCACGTTAGTGCGGTTAGGAATGGATATGAGGCGCTTGTAACCTACACTTTAAAGAGGCCTGGGTGGACCGTGTTACCATGACAACAAAATTTATGACATTTATTTTGCATTTTATTTTGTATTGTTTGTGCAAAACTGATTAGAAATCTCTTTCATGATAAAAGTAGTATTTTCACAAAAACTAGCATGCAGTTTCAGTTGGTAATTAACTTGAGTTTGACTGGTAAATAAAAGAGAAAGGTAAAGGTTGGTGATCACTATTTTTTTATTTTAGATAATCAGGTGTAAACTGAAAAGAGAGGCTTTTTTGGGTTTTAAAATATAAAAAGTAGCCATGGTTAAAGTTTTACGGTTCGCAAAAGATACGTTATTGAGATTGATCAAAGGTCGCACGTTCATATGATGGGGCACGTGATTTTCTGGCGTTTTTTCCTCCATAACGTGCTACTTCTCGTGAGGAAGAACAGCTTGCTTTCTTCACGCTGACGTGTGCGCTCTCGACCAATGAATTGCTCAGAAAAGCAAGCTTTGACCATTGCGATATAGTAGCAGGTGCTGTGACAATTACAATCAAAACAGAAATATCTGCACTCTTTTTTTCTGTAATTGGTTGCGTAGTTCAGTATTAGCATTTGATCGGTTGTTGTTGAGAATAAATTCACTTCTACTGCTGTTTTCTGTAAGCAACAAGACGGTCGCAAGTATTGCCAGAAGTCCGGTAACATTCATTTTCACTTCTCAGTTGTGGTGATCAGTCTTCGCCTTGTTACTTTCCATGTCGCAGAATATTTTCATTCAATATTCTGTTATTGGCCTCTCGCATCGTTTCGCAATTTTTTGGTTCTCATACATGAATCACGTGCTTAGTGTTCAACATGTGCTATCACTTACGTCGTTTTAAAACGCAGTCAGAGACGAAAAACAAATGACTTTGCTAGTAGTGCTGTCGAATTCAGCTTTAGCATAGTTAGGCAAACTGTAGCGGCCTGAAAAGCTAGCATTTCAAACTCGAAAAAGAGGAAGCATATCAAAGCATCAAGTGTCATTTGGTTATGTTATTGTGTTTCTTTACCGTTGATACCTACAGTGGCCCATTCGGGACATGCGCGAGCATTGCTTTATTTTACTCACGTGCTTCTTTTTTCAGCTCGCATGACCTTCTGTGTTATGAGCGTGATTTTTTCCTGATTCGCACGTGATCTTTTTGGCGATTCCTGATATCAGCAACACAGTCCACATTGAGCTAATGTAAAAGAACTCGATAGCATTATAGGCCATGTATATACTATATACAATAATCTGCATGATGGATATTGAGTAAGCGCATCAATTTACATTACAAAGCGTATGCTAACTCCTTCACTCTATGATACACTCTTTCTGTTGGCCTAACAGATTTATCCAACAATGTAAACATTTCACTAACAACCTGTTAAAGGTATGCTTGTCACGTATGTATTACCGTACTATTCAAACATAAAACGAAACTTTTGCAAGAGGGTCAAAGGTAACACCTGCATGGACTAACTATTGCAATTATTTAAATTTCGTTTACGCACGGAGTTAATTTTTAAATCAGCAATCGTCATTAATTTATTGATAGTTTGAACTTGATGATCAAAGCTTGATCTGTGTGTATCGCAGTTTATTGGCGATGATATGTGATCCACGTTCAGTCACCAGTGTAGGGAAAAATTTTTTAACACAAGAGATTTTACTCATTTATGGTCACCTGCACATGTCCCTGACAGTGCACATGCACTCAAATGGACATCCAGGGGCGTAGCAAGGGGAGGGCAGCAGGGGGAGCAAAGGGGGGCTTGCCCCCCCAAATCGTTTGAAAACCACAATTTTAAAACGTTGAAAACCGGTTAGAAATATGTTGAGGGAGGGCATCTCACTTTGAAAACTGAAAATTCTCCCGAGTGAGCATACCCCCTAACCTTTCTAAAATGTATTCGCCCCCCACAAAAATTAGGTCCTGGGTACGCCACTGAGGAGGACATCATCATAAATAGCAGCATGAAATGTATATGATTTGTTTTCGCACGCACAGCAGGACTCGCCGATTCGGGACAAAAAAGTTTTCTTTGTCATGAAAAGGTACCTTATGCCGTAACGTCTTCAGGCTACTCTTTGTATAAATATCCGTAAATAACATTGCTATCAAAACCTATGCTTAGTGCAAATTAAGATGTCAAACAGAATGGAGCTGCAGAATTTCTCACAAATCAAGGATGGTTGAATTTCAAGAAATAGGCAATGCGATTGAACCGTAAGTCAATTATATACAGCTATATTCGGCTTTATGCAGGCCAAAACAAACCTGCGCTATTTTTGTGCAGGCAAATACCTTACTGAATAGGTATTTAACGCACCTACAACAAAACCGTTACAAGAAGTGCTGTACAAACGAGACATCAAACATTACCTGCATCAATAAAAAACATACAACAGCACGTTATTAAAACGTTATACCCAATTGTAGTGCAAAAGGTCGCAGAACATCATAAACCGAACACACTATTTTCTTCGATAAGCCTGGACATTTTCTTATTAATCATTATATCATATAAATAAGATGTGAAAATATTGTCCCAGCTCCTTAATTAATTGATGGGAATTTTTGTGATAATTAGGCGAAGTGTGTCAGTTCAACTCTTGTGGACGATGTTATATGCTCTGATGGCACATGAAAGAACCCAGATTTTTATTGATTCGAATCACTATTTTCTAACTACAATTTTTATTTTGCCATCTTGGCTTAATCATACGTATCCCCTATCCTACACGTAATTATATATCATACACCAGAAGGTACTTAAATAGCATACACTACAGCCCTCCCTTTTCCAAAAACAAAGTTCATATACGAGGTTCCTATATATCTAGTCTCTGAATTAAGTCTTTTTTTTTCTTTTCTCCCGCTTAAAGTATCCTAACAGTTAGTAATCCCAAATGCATCTATTTCCTAAAATCTAAATAGTCAGTGATATCATTAGAAATACAAACGTCCTAAACTTAGTTGCACGTATAATCGTTCAGATACTTTGGTCTCCTTTTAATCCGTTCTGATCGTCTTAACGGAACGTTTTTCCCAATATTATCACTCGCCTGTCCAATTGTTCCTTCTTCAGTACTTGCCTCTTCTTCATTTAGGGTTTTCTCATCCGCCTGAAATGGTATTTCTTCACGCACTACTTCATCCTGCGCTGACCCGTGGTCTTGTGACAACTCTATCTCATTCGATGTTTGTTGAATATCCTTACTTTCACCCCTAAGAGATAATTCAAGTAGTCCCATATCGGTCTCTGACTGACAGATGCCCTCAGAACCATCCAAAAACCTTTTACAATGCGACGTATTACGCGAGTATTGTACTCCTTCCTTCGACTGAACCACTAAACTGTTTCCACATTTCTTTAGAACAGTAAATGGAACAGGATTAAATTGGGTTGGGAACTTGTTCTGCCTCTCTTGCTGTACCAAGACTTTATCACCTGGAAGAATATCTGAGTAACACGCACG
>JAODVQ020390735.1:0-11185 GCA_025400075.2 Phenganax stokvisi | reverse complement strand
TCATTGGTTGGTCTTATTCTTACTATCATCACCATACTTATATTCAAGTAAGTACTGTACAACAGAAATGCGTAACATGTTATTTTTTAAAAAAAGGCTCTAGTAGAAATTAACCATAAATGTTTAAAGATCTTCTTAAACATTTTCTGGCCAAGGGGATCCAACCTACTGGTTAAAACTTGTTTAAGAATTACTTTCATCGATAAACGGCAAACAATTTATCAATTCCTCTCTATTTTCAAAACTCATGTATTCCCGAAAAACAATAGTTCCTTATTTAATCTCAAGGTGTATTCTTGTGAAACTTCAGTTTCTTCAAACAAACTATTTTTCTGCTTTTTTGGAAAGACAGTATATGGGTGCAATATTTACAAATGATTAATTTCTTTTATTTTCAGAGACCTTCGCAGCAAAGTACCTACTCAAATTTTGCTCAACTTCTGTATCGCTCTATCTCTCACGCTAATCGTGTTTCTCGCCGGCGCTGAGAGATCTAAAACTTCGTCACTTGCTGGATGCAGGGCAGCAGCCATAGCGCTTCATTACTTCGTGTTAGCTATGTTTGTATGGACAACAGTGCAAGCTTACAACATGTACCTAGCTTTTGTTAGAGTCATGCCGACGTATCACGCCAAATTTATTTTAAAATGCTGCGCTGTTGGATGGGGTAAGTGACACCTCAGGCTTCATATCAATTTATTTCAGTGCCACTTAACGTGACCGAGCTCGCAATTTTGCCAAACTTAGCCTCCTTTGCGGGCATTTTATATACCGCAGGTTGGAATTGAGGTTATATTTTAAGTATTTCTAGCCCGAAACCGAAATTTAAAGGGAGGACATGACTGCAATGCTTACAGAGGTCGTTTGTTCGCAATCACTGAAAAGTTAAATTGCTTGGACAGGAGGCTATGCTAAGCTAAAGACTATGTTTTCTAGGTGTGCCTGCAGTAGTGGTGATCATTTCAGCGGCTGCAGCAATTGATGAGTACGGTGGTGACCACTTGTAAGTGAAGCAACCTCTTTTTTTTCATATTTGTTCTTTTTTTATTTGAAGTTCTATCTTGTATTGGTGTAATTTCATCTCCTGCTAGGGCTGGTTGAATCTAATCTTATGTGGTAAACGTACAATTAGATACGTAATTAAGATATTCAGTTTAAGAAGTTGCATTTTGGTTGTAGGACGAATATATTAAGCAGTATATCTACTTCGAGCTTACCTACCGTTTAAACTAAAACATTCTTCGGACAGCCGATCCCTTAAATAGTATTAGTACAGGAGAAACGTGCATGCATGCCAGACAAATCCTGTATTGATCGAGGGTTAGAGAACAAGCATTTCTAAAAAAGTATGACTATAAAACTCATTCAATATTTTCAGTTGAACGTTAGGAGGAGAAGCATTCAACTTTAATTTTTAAGTGCAAATATCAGGAAGCCTACTGGCAGCATGCAAATAAGCTATCAGCAAAGAAATGTTGCTTGTTGGACTAAACCAAAGTTTGACTGGCACACTGGCCTTTTAGTTCATTATTATAAGCGTTGACTGTAGTACCAGAGGTCGTTGGTTGAAATACCATATTCGTTTGCATTTTTCCTTCGTCGTGGTTATTTACAGGTGGTGTGGATGATTCCCCTCCTCTGAGATTCAACGAACAAAGAGATTTTTGCCATGTTGAATGAAATTCAACTGCAAACAAGGAAAATCCTTGGTCAAATTTATCCATTATGGTGCAGATAGGATCGATACATTCTTAAATTAAGTACATTTTCTTTGCAGCTGCCGTGTTCAAGGTTTGCCATTCCAAGTTGGGTTTCTCGCTCCAGTTATATTAATCCTGCTGTGTAACTCTATCGCGTTCGCACTTATCATTCGCTCACTTCTCACTTCCGGTAGCAGAGTATCCGCTGACAAGCGAGCAACTGGACTGCAGCATGCCAGACGTGGAACGGCTATCTTGGTGGTCCTGGGTCTGACTTGGATGTTTGGTATCCTAGCAATAAGAGACGCGAAACTTGTTTTCCAATATTTGTTCTGTATTTTCAATTCCCTGCAGGGGTTACTAGTGTTCATCTTCTACTGTGTGCTTTCAAGCGAGACAAAGGCAAAATACAGAAAGCTCTTGTTTGGAAAAAGTAAAAAGCGAGCAGCCGGCAAATTGGAATCATCCTCTGAAGGAAGGTTCCACGAAGTGAATTACACCAAGAGTAAGAGTGATGTTTACACCACGACTACAGGAGGATCTTCCGGTGTTTCGTCGCCAAACCATCAAACAAGTAAACTATAATTTATTAACCAAATGGGAAAGAAAAACAACAAATGTAACATCCTATCGCATGAAGTGACAACGAATATATTGCTAATGTTTCAATGTGGCAATAAAGAGATGGAGAAGTTTTTTCGAGTGTGAGTAGGACCGTCACTTACCCGTATAGCTGTTTTACAAGAGTAGACGAATGCAAACTCAACAGCCAAAAAAATTTTAATCTAAAGCCTTGAGATTTTAGCGTAGTGTGAGTAGATATATGCGCAAAGTATTTTGCGTCGTACAATGAAAAGAGAAACAGTAGGAGAGCAAATTGAAGCATATTGCAACGAACGTCGTGGTGTTGAAGAGCTTTAAATTTAAGTTCGAGAGTCATACACGCGCAATAACGTAAGTAATTCATTTATCACTAATCAATCCACTTTTATAATCCTTCATTCGCATCATGCAATATTGTAACATAAGCAGCCAGAATATGTGCGTTGATACATTTTATTTAATTAGATTCAACTCCTTTGAGATATCTACTTTACGAATTGATATTTTTGCGAAATCTCTATTCGCAAAACCAGCCTCCCTGTCCGGCGTTAATAGGTCTGCAATCTTTTTTCACTTTTCCACCATCCTCGACGAGTCCCTCCAAATACTCAGCCTTATCTGACGTCATTTTGTGCCTGTGTGGATAATGTAGTCTGGGCGGAAGATGTCCATTCACCACTCTTGTTTTTCGATCAAATATGATTGAGCGAGTGTTGGCGAAACTTAGACACATCAAAAACAACATAAGCAATACAACC
This sequence comes from Phenganax stokvisi, assembly GCA_025400075.2. Classification (NCBI taxonomy): domain Eukaryota; kingdom Metazoa; phylum Cnidaria; class Anthozoa; order Malacalcyonacea; family Clavulariidae; genus Phenganax; species Phenganax stokvisi. The sequence continues at coordinate 8,124 of JAODVQ020390735.1, read as the reverse complement.
TTCATCTTGATTTGTGTTCTAAATGATCGAAAACAGTTAAACATCATTTATTGTCTGATATGAAATGTGTTTACCATATCGCTATGAATGATTCAAGGAGACAGACTATTGAAAAGTAAACAAAATTAAACACCCTTATCCAGGAGAGAGTTTTTTGTTGTGACGTTGCGTGTTTTTTGCCCGCCGGGGACAAATGTTTTTCCTTAAAACCGAATGGACCTAATATTAGCGAACAAAAGATAAGATTTGATCGTTTATTATGCTCTAAAGTGTTGTTTTTGAGATTAACGCGCATTTGAAACCGTCGCACACCAGCCTCTTGTTAGGCCACAGTGTTTGAAATTTTTTCCTGCTGCACACAATGACTATTTTTCATTGTCACTTTATATCATATTACTTTACTTCATCAGAATTACTATTAAAATAACAGCTAAAACGAAGTACACATAAACTTTACAAATCTTGCACACAATGATTAAAGTGACCACACTGAGACAATACACAGTGTAAGACAGTATTAGACAAACAGGCGAATGGACAAACAAACAGAAGATCAAGTAATGATCTTACCTTCTATATATTCTGGAGCAACGCACTTCTCTGACCAGCGTTGTAATAAAATGGTAGTGAAGATTTGTCTCGACTTTTTATGCAACAGCTGAAGCAGGTGTTGTTAATCACGGCACTTCAAATAATATGTAACAATGCTTTATAAATGTTCTCAAAAGCAAGCCGGGTGTGTGCAATTACCCTCAGAAAAACTATCACTTTATCAAATCGCTTTCAAAGAGTAATAATATCACATTGTCATGCTTAATAAGCGTTCACGTGCGATATGTTCAAATTAAGCTGCATATGTGCATGACCATTTACAATGTTACAAATAAATGAATATAATTTATGAATATATGATTAGGTTGTTTTCAGTAATATGATTTTGAGACTTTAGATGACGGGCAGGGGTAGTATGCCAAATATGGCCGTCGACTTTAACTATAGTTTTAAGAAACAAAGTTTGATCTCTTGGTTGTGAGGTAGTACAAGTCATTCAAATAGGAAGATATCGTCAATTAAAAGATGACGTGATTCTAAAAGAACTATACAGTCGAAGTTTTCTATTATGGACATCGAAGGGACAGAGATACATATCAGAATTAGAGAGATATCCATTTTATAGAGAAGTGCCCGAACTAAACGGTTGTCCGAGCCAGAGAAGTGTTTACATTCAAATCAAAGAAGTGTCCATTAGAGAGGTGTCTGCATTAGAGAGATATTTGTATTGTGGAGTTGTTCCTTGCTGGAGAGGAGTTCGCATTAAGAGATGTTCTCATTGGAGAGATCTCCACGTCACAGATTTATTCTTTTAGGCAGTTGCCTGCATGATAGAGATGTCCATGCTAGATATTTGTTCATATTAGATAGTGGTCTTTATCAGAGATGCGTAGAGGTGTGCGCTTATCAAGGGTGTTCGTACTCTAAAATTCGACTGCTGTGCGAAAAGGAAAAGTTAAAAAACTTGACAAGCATTTTGATCGCTTGAAAATTCTACAATGTCTATTATATTCTCCAATATACGTTTCATAATTATATCCCTATATTGGTTTTTCATCTTCCTACATGCTTGTGCACGTGCTTTGAGAAAAAGTCAATCTTCTTAACATGAATGTGAGATTGCAAAGTGCATGTCAAGGTAAAAATAGTATTTCTAGAATGGGAATAGAAAATTAGATCTTACTTGTATTTTAAGTAAGAAAAATGATGCAATTTGAAAAATTGATAATGATGGAATAAAGAAGAAAGATAATGAATGGCTACCTAATAAGACTGCGCAATAGAAAAAGTTGAAATTCCATATATGTCAACTGGATAATAATTAGTAAAGATTGAGTGCATGAACTATTGATAAGATCTTACATAAACAGTATAATGTAGGTGATCTACTTTATATTTCCCTTACATTTGTGTTTTCTTATAAAAAATGAAGCAGTCGCTTTCCTACGTTCCTAACGATGACAAAGTTAAACGCAATTAATCTGGCTTAAATTTGTGAAAATCATCGGCATTATGTTGACAGAGGAATAACTGAAAATAATAGAGAAATCTGCTCCGCTTTCTCTTAGAAATCGAATTATCATTGAAAGTTTATGTTAGACATCAAATACCAATGGAATATGTAAGGGAAAAGATTTACAATTTAAAGCAAAATGATTTCAACATTTTTCCAAAAGAAACTATTATTCCATGTTCGGTATAATTTACATTGATCGTCAATGTTGCCAATTTCGTTTATAGAAAAACTATTAATGACAATACAGCAACGTTCAGGAAGATTTGCATGTATGTTCTTTTCTCGTCATAAGTCTTAACCCCATTCCATGAACTGTGAAGTATGCCATAATCACACATTTTTCCAGTAAATTTTCTACATCGGTGACATAAGTGAGTTTTAATCGAAGGCGTGGTTGCAGCTGTGCGTTATCTGCCAGGGATCAAAATGGAAAAAATTGAGACCGTGATTTCCCGTTAAGCTGCTCAAACCAGTGCATTATAGTCATCCAGCTTGTTATTAATCGCCATCATGGCGTCCATTGCATTAGGTGCGATTTCTAGATCTCTCAAACTCATCTCATATTAGCTTCGGGATATGCTTCTTCTAGATTAGTTGGCAGTGAAATGATTCGAGTTATAGTCGCATCCTGCAATGTCGGTGCAGTGATTCTGTAGTATGCTTTTCTAACTAGTACTGGAACTACTAGGCCTGATGTGAAGTGCGGTGAAACTACGTTCTTTAAATCTTTGAGAAGCGAGAAAGTTTCCGTGATGTTAGTTTCACAACTTCCTGCAGCTGCGATGCATGAACGGGAGAAAAATCTAGGATATCAATTTTATAAGAAGACTGGGTATCACTGCATGTCAAAATAGTAGTGAATGTGCGGGTATTTTTAATATTTTAAAAGAATGTTTCGAAGCATAAAAGTCGCAAGAAATTTCCAACAATCGCGCCTGCTTGTATCATCCCCATCTGACTGCACTATGTGTTCAAACTTTCAGCTAGCTGGACCAATTTAAAAAACCTGTGAGGAAGAATACATGCAAAAAAAATGATTGGCGTGTAGCATTCCTTCTTCTAAACATGTGAGAATATGGAACAAAAGCGTTCTATAAAATAGTCTTGTCTTTCATCCAAGTCTTTGAATTCTAATTGCTAGGATTTTTTATTCAAGTAAAGAAATACGTTTACAATTACTTCTGCTGAATGAATATCGATGATTTTAATTGCTATGATATTTCCAAGTGTCAACTTTGTAATGACGCGCAAGAAGGTACTTGCGTCACAGTATTTAGAACTTTGGCATGAAATCTGCAGCTGTCGTGCGCTTAAGTCTGTCATTACATCACTTGTACAGAAACTGTATTTAGTATACAACTTTATTGTAATATTCACCGTTTATTCTGTTATTATCTGCAGATACTTTAGAGCATTTCCAGTGAATTTGATGTGAGTTAGCTATCACTATGCCATTTGACTATCATACTCTCACGCCCTTTCATCACTCGTTCAAGCAAGAATGAAAAGAAACAAGCAAAACTGATAATTGCTCAGTGACACGTGCGCCAAAACAAATAATTAGCATAATTAGCGTGATGTAAAGTACGTCTGCTGTTAACGTACGTAATTAACCTCGAGTTTTACCGTATACGAATTATTACGGCTATCTGTCATCGCAGGCCGCTTTGCCCTCTCGGGCAGAGTACACATTTTTTAATTTGCGGTGTGCAGCAAACTGCAGTAACATCTATGCTATGATTTTCTAGTAAACGAGCCCTGTATTCCTTTCTAGAGAGGACTATGTATGACTAAATCGCTCCCCAATGTGCCACGCGTCACCATTCTTTCAGTTTCCCTTTTTTCTCACGGCCACTCGTTACCAAAAGAACGCGACCCTTTGACGTCACTGCCTAGAACCAAGTCTTCGCGCGCGAAAAAGAGTTAGTGTTTTTTAATTAAAACGAGCGAAAGCAACCTGTATCTTATTGCACAAATAGTAATATATGAAATACTGTAATATAATGTTAAAAATCAATTGAGAATTCAACGTCTAACTGTATCCAAAGTAGGAAGTTAGTACAAAGTCTTCGAAATATAAACTCAGTCATAGACTTTATAAATTTTTGAGAATGAAAGGCGTCTTATATTAACGTTGATGAAATAATCTAAATCAACGAACACACAACGATCAAGAAATCATTATAAAAAAACTCCATTCCAGCATATATACATTAAAAATAGTGAATGTATCTAACATTTTAAGTGGAATTTTAAAGAACTAAAATGTTTTCCGTTTATAATAACATAAACACAAGATAATGCGAAGAGATATTTCGAGCTAGAAAAAGACTAAGAATTGAGAAATTAATCAAGAAGTCTCAGAACTTGTAATATTTGATGAAATGTTTATTTTCTGCAGCTGTCACTCCACAAGAGTATAGATGCAGAATAGCCTGCAATCATTGAAGTCAAACATTGTGCCGCCAATGCGCTTATCCGACTTAGTCTTCAAGCCATTGATTTTGGCGTAAGTGGCCGCCATTAACCTAGCAAGCGCTCTAAACAGAGACCTTCATCCCCCGGGTGCCATTTTGAAAACTATTTGTTTAGGGGGGCGAATGCGTTTCTGTAGGGCACTTGACAGGTTAATGGCCGCCATTGAAATCCCAAATCGACTTACGCAATTTTGGACAGTCGGGCATCTGTTAGTCTCTCATCTGTGCTATTGAACTTGTCAAGACTACTTTGATTGATGATTTGCACGAGCTTGTAAACTCAGCGCGTTTTGTTTGAATAGCGACTTGAGATTCTTGGAGAAGTCTTTGATTTTCATATAAGAAACCCAAGTACATGTTTCATTAAAAATTACTAAATTTTTGTAAGATGTAAGAACTCAAATTTCATTTCTACAAATTTTCCCATTGGCTGCTCGTTGCCAGGTATGAGGTGAGTCTTTACATCTCTTGGTCCATGGGTTTGTTCAAGCATGCAAGCAAAACTGAGTCAAGTATGAATTTCATTCAGTGTTACTAGAAAACAAACATGGCTCTTCTGGACACCTATGATAGGAAAATTTGCATGGGCGTAAGTGAAACTAATGCCCTAAGGATTAATCGGACGAAAAAGCATTTTAGATTGAAGAGTCAAGTGCACAGTGTTACTACAAAAGTAATGGTGGTGCAAAGTGCTAAACTCGTCTTTAAATAGTTGAACTTGATTTCGTATACACGAATTCGGCGTGGTGTGAAGAGGGGCTTACATTTCAAGAGAAATCTAAAATTTAGCGACGTATTCAGTAGATACACCATCCCTGTTAATAAAACGCTTTTTGAATGATTTCCCTGGGAGATTGTTTAATAAACGCTCGAGTGAGTTTGAAAGTATCGAAACTAATTAAATTTGAGAGCAATGCAAACAAGTTGACTGACATATGCAGCAAGTAACTTGGCGAAAAATTATTAACTGTTTGCTTTCATGTTTACTTTGAAGTCGTCAGCATTGCTGATACAGGTTATAAAAGATACGAAGTGTGTTTATTGAGGGCAGAAACGTGGAACAGCACTGCAAGTGCAAGAACGTATGACTTTTGGAACTGGGTTTTTAGATTTATCAAGAGTGTAAGTACACTTAAGGAATTTTTAAAGGTTTTTATAATTAATGAGACAAGCCGAAGAGACGGTTTAAACTTATTAAAGTGAATCTTGTTTTTATTATCAACTTTGCTACACTTTCGTCAGATTAATTATTATAGTTATTAGAGGCTTTTATCAATGCTGTTCCTAAGTGCTGTGTTTTCTTAGAAACAAATTCAGCTTAAATTCGTAAAATATTTCAAGCATGTTTAGTGAAACAGGATTAGAATTAGTGGACATCAATCAGTTTCAAAGTTGACTTGGAAACAATCTAAAAAGAGTTCTGAATGAATAAAAAGTGAACTAGTTATCATTTGTACTACAAATCTTTGCAGACGTTTTCAAAGCCCAAACTCATTTATCTGAATTCGAAAGAGCATTACCACATAGAGTTTCTTGAGAATTGGCAATTTTCGTGGAGTCACATGATGATGCCCTATTTGTGTTTTAATATGCCAAAGCCATAGTATAATTATGTTGGTAATATTCTATGAAGATGAACATGTAAAATATAATCAGTCTATGACAAGTAATCAGCGGCGTACTAAAACTCCTTCGCGGAGGCATGCAAGTTTTACAGTTTCAAGTCAACTCATGTGTTTATAATTACATTTTACTTTGGCAGAAAATCAAAATGCGTCTATTCATCCTACTTTTATTCATCATTTTACTACTTCTCCCACAAAGCAACGCGCGCCCAACGTCAAGTGACCTATTTGGAGAATTCGAAAATAGCTATGACGTAATTCCAAAGAAGGGAGATCTCTTCATCTGGCCGAATGACTACGAAGACAACGCGGAAGTTTCCGAAAATGAGGCAATGAAAAGAGGATGCAAAGTGGGGCAGCCTGGAGGGTGGTTTTGTAGCTAGTATAGTTGGTTTTAGATGAAGTAATTGTTGGATAGTTTTCATTTCATCAAGATTTGACCTTTGTAGCTATGTTGTAATATTGCAATGGTGTGATTGTCAATAAACTTCAAATTCCAGAAGACACTCGAACTGCCGAAGTGTTTTACTACTTCTCTCATTACTTGTAATGAATCGATTCGAACTTTTTTGTGATTCCATCTTACATTTTACTACCTTTGATGTGTAAACTTCGGTCAAATGCTTCAAATATGCTGTGAGATGTTCGAATGATAACACAGGATAAAGATATAAAAGAAGTTGCCAAGCCATTTTTCTAGTGGTAATGACGATACATCGCTATATCGCCCGTGTTTGTTAGGTTAACTTTCTTGTGAAATTGCGCAATTATTGTGTTCTGACGTGTTCGTAGGTTGGAGTAGCTATTAAACAAAATGACTCTAAAACTGTGACTCCTATTAATATGTCAAGCACAAGAGTGCAATTCTTAAATACTGAAAGAACTCACGTCCACTAGTTATGATAGTACATGTATTAATTGAATAGTTAGTTCAGACTTTTTGACAGTTGCATCCAAGGCTTCTAGCATATGCGATATACATATACCAAGTCAGATGTTGTATTTCAAAGAAGTGTCCAACTTTACGCTGTTAGCTCTCATTTTTTAAATTCAGCAAAAACTGAATATATCTTTGCCTCCAATGCTTAGTCGATACCGAGGGAACACCATAGCATAAATAAAATCGCTCCATTTTCATCTACATGCTGTAGTTTGACTCTGCTAAGTTGGCCCCGGATGAATAAGTTAAAAACACAAACATTTGTGCGAAAACTGAAAAAACAGGATGTTATGCTCTTAAAAAAAAGTTGGCCGTGAGTAGCAAGATCGAGCACCATGAATTAAATGAACAACTAAATTAGGAAGATTAGCATTTGCACAAAATATAGTGTTGCTTTTGATATCACAGTGCATTTTTGTTCAGTCTGATACTACTTTCTTGAATTTCCAATTGTCACTCGCCACGAAAATTTCCTACAGGAGATAAAATTTTCCGACAAAAAGCGGTCCTGTGGCTTTGTGGGGGAGCAGGCACCTCCCTCGAGCTCCCCCCTTAGTTACGCCAGTGTTTATAACTGTTTTTGAAAGAATTGCTCAACATTTCTTCATCTAAGCAACACTTGTGAAAATTATATACACTACTACAACATTATTTTCATGCAACAAAGTCATGTAACTACAATGCGCCATTCTTTTGGTCACATGATTTCAACGAATTTTGAAAACGATTTATGAAGCGGCTTTGGGCTTTTGTACAAATTCAAAATCGCACTGTTCACACTTCACTGGTTTCGGTAGTGTAGTGTCTCTAGTTTATCCTATTGGCCTTGTTCATAAACAAATATTTTATCAATTAAATATAATGCTATTATCAATGCTGTATAAAAAGCATTAACCACCCACATGTATCTACAATATATCGACGGGATATTTCTCAGAAAACCGTAGCATGCGGTGCACTTTTGCAAGTTTTCAGTCACTCGTGTTTGTCTTACGCCTCACGAGTGACTGAAAA
>JAODVQ020390521.1:0-11188 GCA_025400075.2 Phenganax stokvisi | reverse complement strand
GCTAGCTGCACACTTCACAGTACTTCCATTGCATTCCATAGCATGAACAAACATTTTTATAGCATACATACTTAGTATGTTTCTAAGCTATGATCAAAATATTGTGCTCTGTGCTTTTATTGACGCTGTATGTTGTATAACAATACTCACAAAACTTATTTCAAGGCATTAAGAGGTATAAATAGAACAAACTCCGAGAAGAGGACACACTCCGAAGAGAGGACAAAGGCCATGATCCTAAAGTGTCCTCTCTTTGGAGTTTTTACTGTAAACATGAAATGCACCTCAGATTTTACTCGAATGTGATATAATTATTAGCAGATCATATAAGGGAAAGGCATAAGATCCTCTTAATCCATCCTAATAGTTATCAAGGAATTGGAGGATTTAATGTGTTCAGCAAGCTATTCGAATCTCTTACACTGTTATATGCATGATTCCAGAATTGAAAACCAGAGGTTTTCCATGGCCTAGCAAACTAAGGGTATTTCATGCAAGTATGCCACATTTACAGTCTTTTAAACACTCAGCTTTCTCCTTCGAGATGGCGACACAGTTATGCACACCTTTTATGATTTGGAGAAAGCCTATGATAGTGTCGAGTATGCTATCCTTCTGAAACATCTATATAATAAAATGCTTGAGAATTATAAGGAATTATGATGAAAAACTAACGGTAGGCGTATGTATCTCTCTCACCAGAATTTACTAAGTGGGGAGTACAACATGGATCAGTCCTATGTCTGTGCCTGTTCTTGTTTCTAATTTATATATAGTCTTCTTGAATGAGATGCAAATGCTGTAGTGAATCTAGAAGGTCAGTATGTTGGCTCTCTTTCTCAGCTGATGATGTTCGCAGTCTCACTTGTAATCCTCAATCCAGCTAAATGCAGGCTAAAATTATTGATTTTCTCTCAAAATATTTGTAACCCAATGCATGGAAATGTGAACTGGTTGTACATAATACTTCGTACGCAATCTGACATCTTAGTTGGTGCTGCCAATGTCTTATTAAAACAACTGTCATAGGCTGCAAAATGCCTTGGAACCTGGTGGATCAGTTACCTAACACCAACAAAGGCCATTACAGAGACCATCAGAAGTGGTATAGCTACAGTAAAACTTCCGAATAGAACACGCTATTGCAACAGGTTTTTTCCTCTATCTAGATGTTGTCCTCTTTTGGAGAATTCAATTAGCTGATAAGGAGCTTAGAATTCTTCCGATAGAGTATAACAATTCACTCAAACATTTGACTTCTGTCAACTCAAACGTATTCTTTATTAAATATAGAACATGGCCTTAGACGGGAAAAATGCCACCATAATAATATGTCTCTTTTGGTTTTCTCAACCCACTGTTTATCATGTTCTCGTTGTGGAACATCAATAGCGAATGACACAACATATAAGGAACACCTCACTTGTCATCATCACGAAGTAATACCAAGGCCGTGTGGGTGAGGATAAGCGGCCTGGTGTCCACTGCATGCGCATGTGCGAAATAACCCAAAATATTGGTGATTCAGCATACTCTAGTAAACTATTTCCATAAATTAATCCATGATTGCAAAGAAACTCGAGCGAATGTCACAAGCGATGACTCTTCTCGCTCATTTTTCACGACCATGGATGTGAGTTCTTACGGTGGCCGAGAAGTCGTGATCACTCTCTGTATAGCATTTTAAATCACAAACAATTCACGTAGATTTCTGCTCTCTCTGAGGTGTTGCCAAAGCCACACCTCTGGATGTGTGCTCGGTGGGCGTTTACTCATGAAGCATGCACAAATGGATGTTTGTGGAAGCATGCTGTCACGTGAAAAATGGCAAAAAATACTAATAATTATTGGTAATCCAACCCAACCCTAAGAGGAGTATATAGCTACATATATACTTTTTTGGCATTTGCTGCTTCTTGGAATTTCTACATTATGCTGTACAGTTCATTTAGTGTAAGTTTTTCATCAGTATGCAGGCTTAAAAAATCTGAAGTGTTCTATGTATATATAGACCCAAAACAAAGTCAACAACTCTACCAGTGTAACCTCAAATAAAGGTGGCCTCTATTTGCACGATCCACTGTATAAAGGTAATGCTATGATGTCAACTGCTTTAAATCACAAACTAATACAACTTCGCAGATGTGCACAAAGAAAAACGTATTAAGTGCAGATTTAACTGTATCCCGCCTGCCAAATATAGCCACCCCATTGGTTCGCATCATAAGTACTAGGAGAATGTAGAACACTGTTGGCTCACGAGAAGGCATTGGAATGCAGAGTTTTTACACTACTAATGATATTCATAGTTCCTAGGATGCGCAATGTTTAGAAAAAGAAACGCCCACGATTTAGGTAGAGCATGCGCAATACTGGTTGTTGATGGCATATATATATGGAAATATTTTGCCGTTTGGATGACTGGATGGCTATCTTTGCTTGCAATAAAGCCATTGGATTTGTTAAAAAAAATTTTTCACTCTTGATGGGTGTGCTAAGTCAGAGCATGCAACCATGAGGTGATATTTATTTTAAACAAAAAGGTCTATAAAACAATAAAAAGGTGATCACAACGTTTTTTGTATATGGTCAGCTAGTTTATTTATGTCACATTTTCTGAGTATTACAAGAAGATTTTCCCACGTCACTGGAGTGGGTTCCTTTACTAACCAGTCCTGAAGAATAGAATGGACAATGTGTTCTACTTGAAAATGATAATCGATCTCCATAGCACTGACTTTATTACCCACTTCATCATTTAAAAGCAAAGCTCCAAATTTCGGGTACTTGGAGCCAACTTTTTCTGGGATGTCCAGTTCTAGAAGTTTAACAAGATCAGGTTCTGAAGTGCTATCTTCTCCAAACCACAACAATTGCTCTGGGCTGGGCTCACTTATTGTGGATTCAGAGCACCTAAGACAGTTCTTAACCATCTCAGTATAGTGATGGACCTCACTGCAAGAGCAGATGAAAGCAGGTGACACTGAAATTCGATTGTTATCCAACTCCATTATTTTGAAAACCTTTTTGATAGCTCCAAACACCTTTCTACGGACTTGGCTGCATGTGTTAGCTGGAGAAGACTGAATGGGAGAGTTTATGTACACAGCTATATGCTGAGCATAGTTAATTAGAAGAACATCCACAACAGTATCACAGTCGTGTAAGGAGGCAATGTTGCTAGCAAGACATTTGGGAGCATATCCTTTCTTTACTATTACCCAACCATATTTTGTAAGAAGACAGGATATCATGCTCCCAAAGCAGCCAAGAGGAACACAACCACAACTAAACTTAATTGCTAATGGAACAGTATCCGTTAACTTAGGGACTGGGAGGTCTTTTGTAGGAATTGGTCGTTTTATGCACATCATAAGGTATTTTTGCTTTTCTTTTTTCATTGGTGGTTCATCTTTTGCAGGTTCAAGTGGTGCTAGTGTAAAGGTATGGCAGAAGAGGTTGATGGCATCACGGACCTCATAAACACCTTTTTCAAAATGATCTGAAATTTTGGGGTAGCTGAGCAACTCTTCAGTTACAATGCCTTCCTCTATCTGAGTGACAAACTTTGCTGGCAAACCCATTACATCACCCTGCACTACCTTGTAGCTAAATGAAACGATGCTATTCAATATATCAAAAGGAACTTGAGGCTTGACAAACACATGATTCGGAAGCGCATTATGATAACGGAGAAATGTATTTTGGTGATGAAAAAGTACTAGAGCAGCTTGCACAACTTCATAGCTCATATCTAGCCTAGCCCCAACCTGTCTACATTCACTCATGCTGAGTATATCACGCTTAAACCTCTTGGCATGATGCATAAGGTCTTGTTCAAACACAAAGAAAGAAGTTGGCACATCAATATAGCTTCCGACACCAGGCTCACCAATCCTTTCTCGCAGTATATCAAGCTGAGAAATGTCATCCTCCTTCAGATCCTTTAGACCCAAAACAAATGCTATTTGGCCTGCTTTACACACAATAAGCTCATTTTCAAATGCAGGAAGTAAAATGGCCCTAAGATCTTGATCCAATTTCTTTTTCTTTTCTTCCAAAACATATTTATCCTTGAAGCAGTCACTATGCGTGGCCACAACAATAAGACGCAAGTCTTCACTTGAAACAGCTCCTGCTTTCTTACCATGCAAAGAAGAAGCTAACTTAAAAACAATATCAGCATTAGTGTAACAGGTTGAATGCGTATAGCATACATTTTTTTCATGATAATTCGCTTTTTGAGGTTCATAAAGATCATACTCTAGATTGATCACCAAGATTGCTAGGTGAGCATTGTGTATAAATGATGGCATTACATCCAAGAGCTCAGGCTGGCCACCTGTGTCAATCATATGAACCATCTCTATCACATCTATATTTGCACCAACACTAGATTGAACGAGGGGAACAAGGTCTTGAATTGCTGTACTTTCATCACTAAGTGGGTCAAGGCTACCACTCTTTGAATCAGCGAACATTGATGGATCTAAGAGCTGCATAATGCTAATGGCCAGTCTTCTGATGTCAGTCTCATTCATACCAGCTTTAATAAAAGGTGCTAATAAAATACGAATATCATCATGGGTAAGAAGTTTCCATTGACCAGTGGACAAACGCCCAATGCGGCGTAGGAGGCCACGCTTTGATGCCTCAGACATCCTTGAACTTGTATAAGTGTCAGAGATCTTATTAAAAAATAATCGATCCAAAAGAGTTGTCTTACCCGATCCCATGAGACCAGTAACAACACCAACAACATTCCTCATCTTTAATGCTCCTCCTTTCAATGCTTGAGTTATAATTTCTTTGGCGTCATCATCAGCAATAACTGCAGTGAGAGCATTTGAAATATAATTACAGTGGAAGCTCAAGCGAGTATTTGAAAAAAGTACAATGGAACCCCTTCACACAGTTATTATCTGACCTCCTTTAATTGACTTTCTGCATTGGATACTAGGGGACTACAGTACAAGTCAAAAAAAGTTCCCGTAACGTAACTGTATTACGTGAATAACCATAACTTCGAGGTGCAAAAAGTAAGTATTATGGCTGTCTTTACGCATACTATGCATAATTACGCTATGCAGAGTGTTCGTGGCTACTACCCAATGCGCAACACTACAAGGCCTCCAGGAAAGCTGTTTACCAGCTGTATGGTTGTACCTACGTCACCTAATACAGTGTGCCACTTATACTAATGTAGCTCACTCTCTCTGCCCTGAAGTGGTGTAAAAATGGAATCGCTAATCACCGTACTACGCTAACTTTGAAGACCGTATTTATTCAAATAGTAGCCGCACATCGAATAGTAGCTGCCCTTGAATAGTAGCCGTATGCAGCACAAGCACAAAAAAGAAGAGCTGCCCTCGAATAGTAGCCGCAGTTAATTATATTCATATTATATTACGTCAGAGGTGAGCGTCGACGACAAATACTATCGCGTGTATATAACATATATATACCCACATGGCAAGCGGACATGGTGTAGAAACAATGCTCATACGTCACAACAAAGCAAAGCAGTCCTCTGGGTTATGTCTCTCATTCCATAGGGAGTTGCCGTCCGAGATGTGACGTGTCCACAGATAGCATTATGGTATGGAAGCCACGTATGACTGACGCAAAAGTAAACAAGCCGCTTGCTGCTGCCATCATCCAAATTACTTCATGAGGGTGCGGGGGGTAGTTGATGTGGGCGGAGGTCAAAAAGGCCGGTAACGTGCCTCAATCACCACGCAGTGTGTGCGCCTCATTACCATCATTAAAATGTATAGTACCCTCCCTCGAATAAGAGCCGCCCTCGATTAGTAGCCACACCACGGAGCAGCCGAAATTAATAGTAGCCATGGATATTATTTGAATAATAATACGGCAATTACGCTTGAGTATTTATGTTACGGCTACAGCGTGTGAGTGCATATTACGGTTATGTTACAGGAATTTTTTTGACATGTACTGTATATAGAACATTGGCGGCTCGCTGATACACTAAATGTAAGTGGCTGGAATGCTAAAAAAGTGTTGGTTTACAGCACTTATAATATTGATTGCACTAACACATGCACAACGGCTGGTCTTTTGTTAATTTGCAATACACGACTCGCAGTGGATGACAAACATATTATAATTGTACACAATATAAATTTGCTGTTCAAATGAAATAGCAGGCTCACTATGCTCACAATAATAGTTGAGCTCAATCTTCAACTATATCCATACAAGCAGAAAGATTGACCTTTACAAACCATACAGTATCAAATCAGTCAAGAAGATACAGTACAGCTTATGTGGAACTTAAACATGAGGTAAAGGTCGCTCAACTTGTATATACATGCATGGCAATATACGTTTAGTACAGTGCTAAACAGAAAGAGAGTAGATCGACCACCTTTTCACTTTACAGCAATTATTTCCACAGAGAGAGCTATTGTTACAAGTCATAATATCGAAATGATCCTCTATCTTCACTGAATAAAGTGATACTAGTCACATGACAATAGGTGATAGTCACATGACACTATAGTGCTTCAAAGAGAGATCCTTTGAAGAATCGGTTGGGCTGATTATTTCCACAAAACTTTGAGTTAAGAGCCCAAACTTGATATGCATAACCCTGGTCTATTGGTCCACCTTCGGGGCCAGACAAAAATTTCACTGCTCCCTTTTGGTTCACACGTAAGAAGCAAAATGGTGATTTTAAATGTCCACAAGTGTTAGGCTGATTTTGCAGCCATTTTTATGAGTTAATCTCCAAGACTTGAAATACTAAATCACAAATTTACTAGAGGTGTATGCAGTTATTTTTTACCTATCGCCCAATGTGCATGAGAAACAAGACCAAATTGGTGAAAGTGCGGCATTTTGTGGTACTTCTGCCATTTTTTACGGTGGCCCTGAAGGTCGCCTGCATCGCCATGATAATTGCTGTAAAGAGAAAAGTGGTCTATCTATATACTCTCCTTCTGTTTGGTATGTGAAAAGTACTTTACATACCTTCAGCAGCTGAATGAACTGCTTCAAGTCGTGCTGATAATCCATTTTCACCAATTATTGTGCTTTTAAGAATTCGTATTATGTTTTTCCACTTAGCATCTCTATTATTCCGCAAATACTCCATCAAAACTTCTCTAAAGCATTCAGTAGTATTGAAATTCTTTTCTGCGATACTATTTAGTCTAGAAGATGAAATACCCACGCTAAGACCAAAGATTCTCCATTTGGAACCAATAGGAAGTAGCTCTTCATATACATCCAATAAATCACCAATATCCAGATCATCATTGAGACCTTTACCTGCAGAAACACAAAACAGACAGCTATACAAACTTCAATATTTCTAAAACGTTAGGGTTACACTACTATACACATTATGCTATTTTAAGTTACACGCTTTGGCCACTGTGCTTGTGCCACAAGCTATCTGTAGGCAGAGACTGCAAGGAGACTTACAGTACCGGACATAAAGTTAATGTATCGTACAGTACTTTACGGTGTCCTAGTAAGCAAATGCGCTGTCATTTCTTCACTGATGTATCATTTGATGCCTGCTGCTTGAAGACCTTGCGAAGCGCGACCCCAGCAGTAGAGGCACAAGCCATGCACAAACACAGTTCTTTCTTCAAGGAATTCTAACGCGAGCCAGTGTCGCAATAGCTTTACATAATAAGCTACTTCTCTGCAATGTACATATAATATTTACCCAGCCCAACCAGCCATACAAGAATGTTGAACGCGCATACTAGGCACTACATACACCTTACAGCAAGCTAGCCACTTACAGACAAGATCTGATTCATATTCATATGAGAAGCTCGGAATCCCTTGACAACGGCTACCTCCATATAATGGCTAGCACATGCACACTCCATAAAAGTAATACTTTCAAAAACCCTATATATGCACTACACTTTGCACAAGTCCATCTATTGGCCAACGGTAATGTGAATGATGAATCAAGAAAAAAGTCACCAGCCCTTTCAAACCAGAAGAGGTACAACACCTATGTCCTCCTGAGTAAATTCATAATGAGCTTGCCCACACATTTTTCATTACATATTAAAGTAGGGCAACGTTACGCTAAATACCGGTGCCAAGGAAAAGGCACTTCTGAGACAAAGGCACTTCTGAGGCACTTACCTTCCCACTTCACCATCCTCGCCCTCTTCACAGAGCACCTCCTCTCAAGCCTCTTCAATTTCCTCCTCACATCTCTGCCCAACCATCTATCACACCCAACCTACTTTCTACCTCACCCACTTCCAATTTCATTTAACGTCCCACCCCTCTGCAACATACCTCCATCTCAACTCCCTCAAATCTCATGCACAGAAACAATAATAACATCTCGTCCATCTCTTCCACAAGTAACCTACACACAGGCATATCTTCCTGTCTAGACGAGGTGTGCTACTTGTAATTATAGATGTATCTAGCCTATGCACCAACATTCCACAGGATGAAGGTAAGGAAGCATGTTTAAATGCAGTAGAATCCTCCAACTTTTTGAGATTGTTCTTAAGTGTAATATTTTTGAGCTCGACAAGGATGGTTCCCTTTTATGCAAATCTATTCATGAATAGTTTGAAAGAGCTTCCTTGCTCAGGAATCCATCCAGCCTCTCCTGTGGAAGCGTTACATAGACGACATCCTCTGCATATGGACGGGCACTAGAAACAAACTAGACTGCTTTCTTGATAGGTTAAATAAGGCTCATAGGACACTTATATTTGATGCTAACCAGCAACATAAAGTCTCCAATCTTTTTCCTACTCTAGACCTTTTGATGACAAATAATCTGTACACCAACAGCACGCATTCACTCTCACTTCAAACCAAAGCACAGACACTTCTCGTGGCAGATTGGCAACGATCTGTCAAGATTCAGCCGCGACGTAGTTTGTTGACGAACGTATAGACTGACTTCATCATACAGCCTACTCCATGTCCAACAACACTTGACTTCACCTGAGCCCTCGAAAAAACTACTATAACTTCTTTATTTTACATCCAATCATAAAAACGCATATACTATTGAAATCAGCCCATTGTCCCAGCTCTGTTGACATGCTTGACTATAATCTAAAACCCTTTAAAAAGATACAGTGCCGAGCACAAAGAGAGTAGATTTACAACTTTTCACTCTACAGGATATATCTTGGTCATGGAAGGAGCTATTGATACAAATTACATATCAAAATGATCCTCTATCTTTACCAAATGATTTGATACCAGTCACATGATAATCACGTAACACTATAGTGCTTTAGAGGCAGGTCCTTTGAAAAATATGTTAGGCATTTTATTTCCATAAGACTGTGAGTTGATATGCATAATGCTAGTCTATAGGTGTGTACCTTTGGAGCCAGAAAAATTTCACCGCTCTATCTTGGTTCACAGGTAAGAAGCAAAAATATTGTTTTTTGAGTGTTAGGCATTTTTCTTAGCCATTTTTCATAGTTAAGCTCTCAGACTTGAAATACTACATGGCAAATCAAAGTACCATATTTCCTCAAGTAAATGCCGCCCTCGAATAGTCACCACTAGCTACGCGTGCCAAAGCTTTATTGTCACTGCCCTCGAATAAACGCCACACTTCTAATTAGAGCCTGCCTGCCACACCTTCTTGAGCTGTGTTTTGAGCCAAGCTAACGTCACTGCAAGCAATGGGGACATGTCTTCTCATTTAAAGAGCTTCTATGGTGTTGCATTAAAGTTAGCAGCAGCGGAAGATGTCGAAAGACAGCAGACAGAGCTGCAAAATACACAGTAATATTAATTGTCGCGAATAATAGTCGCTGTGGTATTTAATCGAGGAAATACGATAGTTAAAACTCAAGGATCTGTGGAGTAGTAAGCCGTGTCCTCAGACATTTTCCTTTCCTCTTTCTCATGCACGTATATAGGAAAGGGTCTGGGGACGAGACTACTAAGGTAGTATGCGCACTGGAATTTATGATGTCATTATGTTACATATCACTTCTGAGGCAAGTCCCACCCCCCCCCCCTCACCCTGAAACACCAGACCCTTCTCCCAGTTTCTGTCATTTGAGGGGGAGGGGTCTAGGGACGAGACTATGGTAGAGGAGGGTGGCCACGATCACGTGAATCTCGGAAGAATTCTCATTAGTGCAGAGGAATTCCAATTAACGCTCTCCGGGGAGTATCGCGATAGCTTTGAACTTGCCAGTTCTAGTCATGTTTCCTCGATAAAAGGTTGATGGGTGACTTCTATCTTGTACAGAGAGTTGTAGAAGGAATATAAGAATAGATATATTCACTCGGCGCCCATAAACGGGTCATTGTTCTAGGCTGGCAAGCTTTCTAGCGTTTTGCTTTATAACTCAGCAGAACCATACAGGTTCACCAAGGTTCAGTAGAGTAACAGCGAAACTTAGAAAGCTATGTTTATTGAGCTATAAACATAACCTGATCGTTGCCTGGTTTTTACATAGTGAAGGATCTTCTAGAGCCATACATTCTCTACGGAGCTCGACATTGCTGACTCGGCAAAAATTGCCATGTGTTACGTAATGGCCATCCTCCTCTGAGACTATGGTATATACCTGGACTATTTCCAGGGCTACGCCAGACTAGAGTGGTACTCCCCACATCTACTTATAGTACACTAACGCTTTATGTAATGGCAGCCTAAGCAGTGTAACAAATCCACCATAGCTATTTGACCACCCTCTCTTTTTGCGTGAGAGTCTGGTTCACGAGACTACACGTATGTCGGGCCTTGTGAAACCGGCCGCGTGCAATATGTGGAATCTACATATGATATGCAACCTAAAACTAACCTGACATCTTTATTGCGAGTAGCTCCACACTCTCTGTACAGCTAGGTCGACCCCTTATATTTTATGGTCAACGTTTGATCTCTAAAAGGGGGTAATACTTGTTTGATTCTGTCGCCGAGAAGGCGTGGTTCCACAGGGCTGTATATACAGCGCTGGAAATCAGTCAGTACAATAATTATTACACATCCCTAAATATGGTCAGACGGATTTGGTGTGAGCCACGCCCCTTATTTCTCCACGTGAGCAGTGATTTCAAATCTCTGATTTGATTAGCCAGCCCAGCTATAGCCCCGTTCCCCCGCTTTTTGCGGGGGGAGGAAAAAACGGCATTGGCACCACTGTTGACGCATGCGCCCTCTATCCCAGAAAAACATGGGATATCGTAA
>JAODVQ020390414.1:0-11189 GCA_025400075.2 Phenganax stokvisi | reverse complement strand
ATGACCAGTAATATACAGTAGGCTACCCACATGTACGCTGTGCGTACCTATTTTTAGGCATTGAAGCTATCTAAAGATAAACTTTAGATTCAGAGCTGTATATGCAAGGAAATTTCTCAACCGAATGTAATTGCCTGTAAAGACTTACAATGCACTCAATATGTTTTTCATAGAATTAAAAAATATAGAATGTTTTATGATTAGTTGATTCGCATTCTAGCAGTTACTGTTCGGCGTTTTCTAACATGACGTGTCATTCGTTTTGTATTCACTATACCAGAACCTACTTCATGAATACTTTTTTCTCACTGACTTACAAAAATACATACTTAAAGCACAAGCAGATAGGTTAATCATCCTTTAAACAAAACCAAGTATTACATGTTTGTTCATTCCGAAAACTATTGAAATCAAACTGCAAAATGCAGCCAAGAATTGATTAACACGTCATTAAGAAAGTATACCTTCGGCAATCTCTCGAAATTTACTCTCTGCGTCTTTTTCACTGTTCCTGTCAGGATGATATTTTATTGCTAACTTTCGAAAAGCTTTCTTAATCTGCTTTGCGTTGGCATCTCTTGGTACTCCCAGGATTTTATAGTAGTCTTTCCCAGCAGCTAACACTAGATTTAGTTCAGTGACAAACGCACCGAATATGGCTGCGATCACGACAACGTTTTCACACTGCATCAAGTGGAATGAACTCCGTGAACAGGCACACTTTCTTGACAAGTATATCAGGAAAAAGAACCAATAAATTGACGCGTGTTCCTTAAAGGTAATGTTTTCACCCCTGGTTTTCACTAGAGCTGAGATACGGAGCAACTTGTGATTGGTTTTGTTTTGTTTTTCTGACGTTTCCTTTCGGAAATCGTCGGTGACGAATCGTGTTATGCTACCCAGCGAGGCGTAGTAATAATACATCCTCCAAAATTCCTATCTTCCATCCCATTTGATCGAATTTGGTCAAGTAGTAAAAAATAAAAAGTACTTTGTGAAACTTGAGTTTTCATATGTACTTTTACACTATGGTCATTTTTATCTTGCATTTACAGTACCAGAAATATTTTGATACCCGTTAGGTTGCATTCTTCCAGCAGATGTGTTTTTAAAATGTAAACAAAACAAAATGGCAGATGAAAATGACATGGAAGAAGATGGCTATGACGGCCTGGAAGACTTGCACAGTGACTCCGACGATGATTTCTTTGATGTTGGACAAGAGTTGGCTTTAAATGGTATTTGGACCGAATTTTTAAAGCAAATTTAAATGCTGAAATTTCTTGCACAAAAACTAAATAGTTTTACTTAAAATAGTCGATTACGTAGAACACCACTCATGCAATGCTGCATGTCAGTCTGCAATGAGCACAAGTTAGATCTTATTGCAGTTCTCATAAGGACCTGTGCTTTCCATATTCTGTAGCATGTTGTGTTTTTCAGAATCAGCGTGTAAGTAGCTTTCCATTTAGTACTGTAGCATAAAATGGTACTATAATAATACGTAATATGGGCTGAGCAATTATCCTCTACATCTAAAATCTTCTGGCTTCTGATGGAGTAAGTCACAAGTCAGGTGCGCTGTAGAGCTGGATTATCAACCAATTTTGCAAGTTTGTTTTTTGAAAGAAAATACTTGCCTGATATGGTACTCCACATTGGCGGCCCACTTCATGCATTTGATTTGTGCGCAGTCTTTCCAATTGCTATTGAAAGCTCATCCTCCTGTACTCCACATATTACTCTTGCCCCATTCTTTTGGTCTGAGTTATGTATTGGTAACATACATGAAATTGCTAAACAAGCAGGATGCAAACGCTGGATGAAATTCCCCAAAGGCTAATGTGAAGTAATACTCAGCAACTAAACACATACTGTAAGTTAATTGCTGATCAACAAGTATTTTCTGATCAAAAATGGAAATTCGTACTAGTGCTTTTGGAAGGAATGACGAAAAGCACAGAGATGTGTACTTTCAAAATTACTTATACAAGTCTATACCTGGACAGAACTGTAACTGATAGTGCTACATGTGGGCTTAAGTTAAGTATGAACAACATTGGGCAGGAATCTTGAAAGGACAAGCTTTAATACAAAGAATTTGGAAGGTAACAGGGACTAATGCAGCATCCATCTTGTGCCCAGGTATTCTTTATATCAATAATGCTGTGAGAGAGCTTGCATGAAGCATGCCTAAAAATAAGTGGAAAGCTTAGTTCGAAGGAACTTTCTGGAGGATCTGAGATGTGCTAGTGTTTGAAAAAAAGACGAAAAGCGCCAATATTTATGCATCCAATATTACTTACAGCCAGTGTAACCCCCAGGGTGGAGTAGCTGAATCATTGCATGTTACATCATATCACAATTTCAGCGTAACAAATGTTTTCTTGGCATGTGTCAATACCTTACTGTCATCAGAGGAGTTCCAGCAGGAGACTAAGCAGCAGTCTCTGGCCACGCATTTAGTTTCAACCTTTTTGCAAGAACTGTGATTGGTGACTGACACTGTTATTGTAGTTTTATCTGTTGTATATGTTATGGACTTCTTGTGTGTCTGTTGTAGTGAAGATTTGACTTTGTTCCGTATGTGTAGGTAAAACGTTCTTGTAAAATTGGGTTCTGAAAGTTAGGAAAAAATATCTCCGCCTACCTTTCCCCCTAATTCGTTCTTTAGACCCTGTAAAGATCGTAGGTAATTTTTTCGTTGAAAAATTTGGGATGGAAAGGTTGAAGTGCATGTCTGGGCTCAAAGCTCAGAGCTGCGAGAGTCCAAACTGGATTTTTTGTTCGGTAAAAATGAAGCATTTTTTGGATTGTGTCCAAATTTAAATTGCATTCGCTGTGTCCAGTGTCCACGCAGATGTACATTTTCAAACAAGCGCATATTTAGTATGCACGCAGGTTGGAAAATTTGGGTTTCTGCTCTCGTGATCTTGGCTCGACTTCTTTTCTAGTGATACACCCTTCTACCGAGTGTATAGTTTTACGTTGGAATCTCTCGGACATATATTTATTGATAAAAAGTTGGCAGCAGTTTCCTTGCGATAATAACTTCTGGTACCGGTAGACATAATTTCAATATATTTATTATCTTAAAAAGGGGACGGTTGTACCAAAGGTGGATAACGCTATCCATTGCATATAGTGACTTTCTAAAACACTCGTAAAATTTTTCATCGATTGTTATAAAACAAGATTGGGATAAATACTCATAGATTAAAGCCCGCTAAGTTTATTGTTTTTTTCAATACGCATGTTTAGTCGTTTTTGTTCCAACTTTACGAAGGTTGAAAAAACCACTATCCAGTGGATAGCGATATCCACCTTTCGTACAACCGGCCCCAGTAGTGCATATAGTCGCTGACGCGGATTGACTACATCACAGGTGATATTTATAAGTCGTATCGTAGTCGATGAGTATCAGAACGTTCTTGTATCATTGATGTTTATAGATGATGAAGAAGAAAGTGATGATGAAGATGATAACAATCACGAAACAAATGATGAAGGAAATAAAATTAACTTCGATCAATCTCTTCCATCATCTCATTCTGTGAGTGCTTGAGCACTACTTTTGATAAACGTACAATTGGTGACGTGTTCATATTATAGAAGATAAGAAACTATAGCGCGTCAATGGTTTGAAAGACATACTGTAATAATTAATGCTTAACAATAATTGTGCGCACATCCATTTTGGCTTGTATGGCTACTTCAATTATAACTTTGACATTCCGTCCCAAACATGCCTATATCAGTTTGAGCAGCCATCGTAATTTTTATGAGGTTATGTAGTAACCAAGATTAACAGCTTGGGAACTGCAGCACTGCGCGCGGCCTGGGTATGAACCAAACCTTCAACTAAGGGTTATGAGGAGTGCCAGGCTGGAGTATTGGTCCTTAGCTATATTATGGCCGACCAGTGAAGACTAGCGTTATACTTTTGATATAAAGGAAAAACTTTTTTTCTTTCTCTCCTTTTTTTTTCGTGTTCTTATTTTCTGCGGATCAATCGATTCATTGCGATAAGGTGCAGATGTGATGGTGATCAGGTCCTGGCTGTATGTTTGTGTGTGATCAGACCTGAATCCAATTAACCTAAATCCTGCAAACTTTCTCGAGCCACGTCTCAATCTAACCATCTGCACCAGTAAGTATGGTGACAACAGATGTTAATGTTCACTTTTAACATTAGTACTTGGGTGAAGAGATGGATGAAGTAACTGGCAGAACTGTGATGGAAGAAAACAATGACGTATCAATTCCACTTTTGTCTTTGCCCAATATCCTTCTGGTTCCTGGACAAACCTTACCATTACATATTAATCGTCCACAGGTAAACACGTTATTTTGAGCTGCTGCTTAAAGCCCGTTTTGCATTTGTGTCGCATTGTAGAGAAATGTAACTTATTTCTTTGTTTTTTGGGCACTTATCGGAACTAAACCAATAACTTTGAAACATAGAAAAACACTGCCGAATGTTGCGAGATTGAAGTGGAAAATCGCTTCTAATTTAACAAATTAATATATAAGTCAACGTCAGTAGCTAGCGTAACAAGATTACTTATACACTTTCCATGGTATATATTTCACTCGTTGTGAGAGCCTGTGTTTTGAAAAGATAGTGTTGCGGATCTGAAACTTTCCATTACTGGCCTAGGAGTCTACAGTTGTTGCAGAATGTACTGGACGTTTTTATGCTAGAGACGCTTAATTCGCCTAAACGTACTTGTGCAGATATTTTGTGTGATACGTCCTGAGCAAAAAACGGTAGCAAGACGCACTGCGCGTCTAGGACAAAGTAAGCTCCATTCTTCGTCTGCATAAAGGCCATTTTCCATCACGGCCATTTGGCCTGCGCGGGAGGGGCGCACAGTTTTGGACGTGCTCTGTTGTTGCTTGTCCACTCTTGATCTTGCATACACGCGGAGAAAGTTGAACAACTTTCAACTTTCCTAGCGTGCACGCGAGACCAAGCTCCCATAGACACCGACAGAGCATGTTCAAAACTGTGCGCTCTACCCGCGCGGGCAAAATGACCGTAATGGAAAATGGCCTGAACCAATGATAATTCGTCTAGACGCATATACTGCGCGCGTCTTGTGCCCGTGTTTACTAGAAACGCATAACCAGGTAAAATACAATTGTTTTCCCAGCGATATTCGTCTCTTCTAGAAAGAGAAAAAGAGTAAAGAACAACTGACCTGGGCAATCCCAATCAGAAAAAAATCGATAAAACAATACGGAAACTTATCTCCCCAAGAGAGCGCCATAGAACGCCAAAATGGCACTCCAATTGTTGAAAACATTTAATAATATTTAAAATCATTATTTGTAGCAAGTAGCAATGGTGAAGAATTTGCTTGACAAGGATAATACGTTTGGAGTTGTTACAGATGATCGTGGGTATAGTTTTCTTTTGCAACTCTTTATCCTCTCTGATTTGAATTTACCTCAGCTGTAATTGACCACGTAGACGTAGACACAGATTAGAGACTAACAGATATCCGACCTAGTCTTCAAGCCTATGATTTCGGCATAAGTGGCTGCCATTAACTCAGCAAGTGCCCTAAACAGAGACCGTCACCCCCTGGGTGCTGTTTTCAAAATCATTTGTTCAGGTGGGGGGTGAATGCCTTTCTGTAGGGCGCTTGCTAGGTTAATGGCTGCCATTGAAATCGCAGGAAAATCGACTTACGCAATGTTGGGACAGTCGGACATCTGTTAGTCTCTCATCTGTGACGTAGGCGTGCATTTATCAGTTGAGTTCTTTTGCACCCGCGAGCGTATTACGTGAAAAGTACACTGAATAGCCACTTTCATTTAATTGGCTCTGTCTAGTTGTGTTTGTTCCAGTTGCGGTTTGATGTGCTGTAGGCGATTTCAATCATCAGGTTGATTTACCAATTGCCGCACCTTAATGTCTTACATGCGCTCATTATTTCATATTTTCATTTCATGACTTCCTTTGTTTTTGGTTCATGAATTAATTACGAGCTTTTGAAATCATTGTTATTATAGTCTTCAAGTGAGTTCAGAAGAGGAATTAAAACAAATAACAGGAACAACTTGTGAGATATACTCTGTGAAAGAAGAAAGTGAATTTGGAATTACTACCATCTCTGTAAAAGCTATGGCGCGGAAACGATTCAAAGTTCTTTCGTTGAGAACTCAAGTGGACGGGTATGTTTCATATAACTCGTTACGTTTAGATGGTAACTCATTACGCTAAAGCTTGAACAAAAGTTCATCAGAATGGATAATACTGTGTAGTTTGGCACTTCTTGTAGAAATTGTATCGGAACTGTTCGGATTCTACCGGATGTGCTGCTCCCAGCGTACCCCAGAAATGCGTTGCCAGAGTGCGTGAGGTGCAGTTGTATGGTAACGAATCGTTTGCAAGCGAACGAGAACCTCAAAAATAAAGCACGAAAGCAGGTTTACTGACATTCCATACAACTACCTTTAACTGTGTAATAGGATTATAGGAATTTGGTTAGGTGTTCGAACCAGGATTTTGGTTCCGCACAGTACGTTGCCTGTGCACTAATTGCTTCACCATAACCATGTACAAAGTGTCTTAGCGTTTATTCATGAGAGTGAGACGCATTTGGGTATAATTAAGAATCACGTGCAGCCCAAATAATGTCGGATGCTCTCTTATGTTAGATTGTCCCGACTTGTTCATCGTGGCCATCGTGGGTGTACGAACTTTATAATCCGGTAAGTAAACTATCAGAATCAATTGTCCTGTTCCGTACTTGATTCAATCTTGTTTTGATTGCAACTTTAAAATCAGTTTTTGCCTGTTTTGGTAATATTTTGGTCTTTGATTCTCTTCAGTATTTATTAGTAGCAAGAATACAACAAGAACTAAAAAGTTGGAATAACAATTTGAGAACAGATTTGTTGCCAAAAGAGGCTACGGAATTTTCCTACTGGGTAACACATAACCTACCTTTGGATAACACGCGACGAGACTCTTTATTGAAAATGGATTGTCCAATTCAAAGACTTCGAAAACAGTTGGAAATCATGCAAAACGTATGTGGACGTTTGTGTTCATGCACGCCATATATTTGTATCCACGAATGCACGAGAGAGCTCCCCGCAGAATGAGTAAAATGATTTTTGTTTTGGAAAATGAATTGCACCGAAACTTAGCACATGTTTTTGTTTCATGAGCAGCAGAGTGAAGCAGAAAGTGAATTGATTGTAATTTGAAGGAAAGTAACGCCCCACATAATTGTTGAGGTGCAAAGCCGGTATAGCCGATTGAAATTTTAGCTGACTTTGCATTTAAAACTTTGTTTCTAGTATGTTTTAAATTCAAATCTT
This sequence comes from Phenganax stokvisi, assembly GCA_025400075.2. Lineage (NCBI taxonomy): Eukaryota > Metazoa > Cnidaria > Anthozoa > Malacalcyonacea > Clavulariidae > Phenganax > Phenganax stokvisi. The sequence continues at coordinate 3,851 of JAODVQ020390414.1, read as the reverse complement.
TGTTTTCAGATATAAGAATTTATCTGCAGACTCAATTGACTTTCGTTTTAAGTTTTAATGATTAGGCTTTTCTACTTCCAGTATGGTATCATGATTTGCGCTGACTGTAGAACACTTGTTGCAGACAAGAAAGACTTGTTTAGGTATGTATCAGAGTAAAAGTTAGCTCTCTGATTTTATTTGAATTTGTTGTACTGTATGCGAAGTTATATTGTATGGGTAACATTGCGAAGAATTATGAAGTACAACGACGTGTTGGAATGCGTTCGTGGTTGTAAAGTCCGCTTTTTTCTTAGCACATCATAGTGCAAGCATTTGTACGGATATATTGTTTTTATTTGTTATCAATGATCATACCACAGTGAAGGACTGTTTTTTTTCACAGCATGTCTCTCACTGGTTTAATGGGAGCATACGTGAATCCAGGGGGGTTTGTGCACGAGACTGTGACTTTTCATAAAGCAAAAGGACTGCGGTTACGTGGACCATCCTCTGCAGAGCACAGCTGGTTCCCAGGGTAAGTGTTGAAACTGATAAAGCAAGCGTCTTCTTGGTTAGATATTAGGGTTCCAATGATAAAGTCACGATAAGGAAAGTTTAAGTTAAGATTCGAAAGGAAAAATTTATCCTCGCAGACAGCTAGATAATGTTTAGCAAACATCTCATTTGCAGAAAAGTACAAAACCTGTAATTAAAGTCACTTTCACGGAAACATTTGGAACTTCGTTGCGAACTTCGCAATTTCTTTTCCAAATTCAAATGTTCATAATGAAATTCAGAAACTGGTTTGTATTTTGAGCATTATTGGCTGCTTTTCGTAGGCAACCAATCAGTGGCTTAGTTTGCAAACCTGTTTCTGAATTCATTATGAACATATGGATTTAGAAACGAACTTGGAAAGTTCGCAGCGAAGTTCCGAATATTTCAGAGAGAAGTGATTTGAAATCAGCTGTAATATTGTGGAGCAGCCAAAATACGAGTGCAAGTTTTTCTTTTTCTAGTTACGCATGGACCATAGCAGAGTGCAAACATTGTCGACATCATATGGGTTGGAAATTTACGGCTGTCAACAAAAAGTTGGTGCCGAGCAAGTTTTGGGGATTAACAAGAGCATCTTTGCTACCTTCTTTCAGAGAGAGAGAATGTGACGAGGAATTCTCAGAGAAGTTATGAAATGAAGCGATGCAATTTAATCGAAGCACAATAAGTTCCCAGGGTTTTTAATAATAAAACAATTATTAACAAATTATGTCATAAAATATCCACGTCAACGCAACAAAAAGAAAGCAGACAAATTTATCAGGAAATTTTAATTTGGCAAAGCCGGGTCATTACCTAGCTGCTCTTTCCTTGGGTATTTTGAAGTATTTCGATAAAACTGCGAATTCTAATCCTATTGCTTGGCCACTGAGCTGTTTATATTAACTGGAGGTGCTGCTCGAACCAGGGAACAGAAGAAAGATCAGTAACCGAAGGATTACTTGGCAGTGCAACGAATACTAGCCAGAAGGCGGATCAACGAGCCAGTAAAGCGTGTGTGTTGGCCAGAAAATGTCATTGACTTGCCACAAAAATAGCGTGCGACTTGTGTAATGCGACATGCGCGAGGACAGAGCTTCAAAGCTTCCGGCGTAAGTGACCCTTCTGTGTGTATCAGTGCATCTTTATTCTATGACCCGAGACTAAAAAGTGTCGTTAAAAAGATGGCGGATTTAGGCATTTACTGACACCCCCATCAAAAGTTAAATTGATATTTAAAATTAAAAATTAATTGGGTTCACTGCACTGATTAGCAACTTAGACTCGTTTCGGCCTGTGCTGACGCCTGGAGCCAGTTGCTCAAAGCTGGTTTGCTTAAACCTGGGTTAACGGAAAGTCTGAAGCAAAATTTTCAACCGCTTGTTCATCAACTTGACAAAGTTTTTCAACAAAGCTCATCTATGTAAATAGAAGTCTTTATTTGCAAAGTTTTGAAACAAATGGGCTTACAGATATCCACAAACTAAACAGCAGGTTAAATTTTAACCAAGGGTTAATGCTAACCCAACTTTGAACAAACGGCCCCTGGTCCTTTACCACTGATTCACCGTGTTTGAGCCTTGATCAGTGGTCGATGCTATAAGAAGTAGGGCTAAATAGCGTCTGTTTTAGTGAAAATCTGCCATGTACTATTAAATCATGAGTTTTTCTTTTCATGTCGACTCGACGCGGCGACGCCTAAACGAATTCTAAATGTTTCCTTTTTATGTCGATGAAGCTTGAGCCAAGGCAGCTCTCCAGTTCACATAAACAGCTCAGTGTGGTTGCTCGGCGCCCGGCGCAGTCTGTCACCTAGCAACGGTTGTGAATAATCAAAATGGAGGGAAGCTGTGAGAAATCAGCACAAGAATATCTTGAGAAACATAAAATTTTAGAGTTATTTCAGAATCTTACAGCTGCTTTAGTGTTTGAAAGGCCAGGTAATTGTTGTACTCAACGAAAATTGTACATGAATTGATATCTATACCAATGAAATGCACAGCTTCATGTACACTAGTAAATGAATAATGTTTCATCTGTCATCAGATAATCCCAAAGAATTTATGGTTTCTTTCTTGAAAAATTTAATGGAGTCAAGAGCAATAGAAATGAATCATCCATGCTTGTTTGATGACAGCAATATCAAGTCTTTATTTGGCATGCTGGATGTATCAGATCAGGGATATATCAACTTTGATCAATACAAACATGGTAAATCTTAATATATAACAATCAACTGTGTGGGAGTGCGTCCCAGTAACATAACACCAAGTTAAGTTTATCACTAGTGTACCATTATTGTATAGTTCTGTGTATTGTTCAAATAACTTATTTAGTATTAACTTCATTTTTATGTTTATAAATATTTTGCTACCACAACTACTTTCATTACATGTTCACAGTGTTTCCTATTATTTTGAATTTCAGCTCTTGAAAACTTAGGTATCAAAAAAATAAATGATGATCCTGCCGGTGTGGAAAGGAATGCGATTACCCTAGATACCTTTTTGAAAGAAGCGTAAGTTTATTCACTTGTTTTCCAGGTTTGATAATAATTTGTTAATAACTAATTTACATGGCAATTTTGTTGTGCAAATCTTTAGGGAGCTTTAATAACTATTACGTTTTCACCCTAGTAACTCAAGGATCATTCCTATGCAATTGTGCAAACTACAGTCTAACGATAGTAACGAATATGTCGTATTCGTTGATTTTTTATCACATGAAACTAGCTCAATATGAAATAATTTTATCAGACTATATTCTATACTTTTAACGCCATTTTTTGGCAAATCTTATTTGCCAATAATTGTTGAAACAACTGTTTCTATCTGATTTTTACGAAGCTTCTATCCAGGTAGCTGAATTTCAAAAATGAATCATGCCAGATTGCCAATGAAAAATGTAAATGAGTTTGAACCATTTGGTTTTCCAAATATGTTTTTAATTCTAATATAGGAGGGCTGGCCTATCGACATCTTCGGCTACCTTCATTTCCACCTAGATGATGCTAGTATACATAAAAAATGCAAGTATTATGCATGTAATATATAGTAAGTTTCTGCTGTTTTTATCTACACCTAGTTACAATTATAGACTTGACTTAATTACTGGTACTGTATTTAATTTGAACAGCTGATTCAAGTAGAACCTTCTAAAATCTTAAACTTGTTTTTCTTTTATGTATATTACCATAATAATAACATGTATGATAGTAACAATACGAATAAAAGGGACCAGGGCCGTCCTCAGGATATTTTACAAGGGGGGTGTCAGGTCATCTAAACCGACTGACCGACAGACTTGTACCGACTACACTCTGGATGAAACCT
>JAODVQ020390413.1:0-30042 GCA_025400075.2 Phenganax stokvisi | reverse complement strand
CTACTTGGGATGTGTGGTGTATAGAAGCATTATCCATGATAATTATACTGTTGGGATTGGTTCCATTAAAGGGCTGCAATGTTGAGGCAAGTTTCTCTTCTATAAATTCCTTAAACATGTCTGAATTCACTCCTCTTCTAATCAAGTCACAGTCAACAATTCCATTTATGTTTAATGCTGCTATAGCTGTTACATGTGTACCTCTTGAGAACACACTAAGTGCCTTTGCTGGCTTCCCTCTAAGGCTATAACCAAACTTTCTCATTGTATCACGCCTGTCAGAACCTGTCTCGTCTATAAACACAAACATTTCCGGTGAAAAAATTGAGACATCATTTTTGAACTTAAGGCGCAGCTCATCATTTCTTTGAACAGCAACCCTGCTCAACTTCTGGCGTGTAAATCCATTTTTGTGTAGAAAATTGCAAATTGTTGGCACGGATATATCTGTACCCGTCTCATTCTTCAGTTCACTCTGTATTTCTCGTAGATATATGCCCGGTTTTTCAATAACTAGTTCTAAGATTAGAAACTCATCGTATGTAGTGATCTTGGTTAAAGGATGGCTATTACCACCTGTATATTTGGCCTTTGTCACGGATCCATTTGTGTCGAAAAGCTTCACAGTACGTTGCACCGTCGATGCGTCTACACAAAGATTTTCCGCGATTTTCCTGTATGTGAAATTGAGCCCATGGTACTGGTACACCATCCTCCACCGTAAGTCCTCTTCGTAAGCCGCTGTTCTCTGAGGCTGACATGACGCCATCTCCGCGTTCAGAAACGGTGACCTACTTGATAATGAACGTCTAGAGGCGTGGTTTTTTTAGCCTCTCCGTGCGCGCGCTTGGTGGGTGCGCGCGGTGGTCAAAAGCTCTTAGATCTCAAGTGGCTCGCGGTTAATCGATTTCACTCTCAGTTTGCAAGTTCTTCTAAAAGCACTGTATCAGCTGCAATCGTCTGTCATGCCAAGTCATGGAAACTTCTTCCTAGAGGTATGTTATTTCGAATGTTTAGCTCTTGTTATTTTTTAACATGTTGCACACTAACCATCACACGTGGCAGCACACAGTACGCGATGGGCAAATATATTGGATATTTCATACTATGAAGTGTCCTTGCTAAAGATGTTATCTTCATTTTAACTGAGTCACCCCAGAAGAGAGATTCCTGTGCAAGCGCTTACGCGCTACTGTATCCCAGTCACTAAGTGTGTAGTCTTGATTACGTCTGTCAGCTACATCCTTTTTAATGCAGTCAAAGGAGATTATAGTAACAGGTCATTAGAGCATTCTTTTCTAATCTACCTTGACTTGACTGGTCACAACCACTACCAAAGGTAAGAGGAGGTAATGGGCCAGCTTCAATTCCATGAACATGAGCCATATCGTGCTATATGGTGTAGACCACTGGGTCTGCTACAGTTGATGACTCCTCCACTGGGTCACTGTGCTAAACCGATTATCTTGATGTTATCTCGATGGTAGTTCGGCTGAGGGGGGATGTGCTGTGCCAACAAAGTCACAGACATAATAGTATTAAAAGCGTTTTTTTTTTAATGGCTTGTCTCACCCATCCCAGTGTCCAATTTATTTTCAGGTAGTCCTTCCTACCCACAACATTATAAGCAGTATCAACAGGCAGGGCATTAGTCTTATCAGTGGGGGAAGAGTCACGTAAGGTATTGTCTGCAATACCCACCCTTCTCAGACATTCTCTTATCTCTACCTGAGCATGTAGATATCTCTCACTCTTACATGTAACTAGCTTTCTAGGAATCTCACATCTCCTCTGCGATCAAGGTGCTGATAAGCATATGATTTCTTCTTGAGCCTCCTTCAGATCTTCCTCCAGGCCCGGGAAAGCCGCTTGCTCAGGCCGCTCGTCTCACATTTCCCCTGTTTTCCGCCCCTAGTTCATATAGTCTTGTCTGGAGTGCATCTAGCCTAGTCCAAAGAGCTTTTGTCATTGTTTTGCTCTGTGGTTGCACACAAGAGTTGGCATACTGATACTGGACAGGCCCCCAAATGTAATGCCCAGCTGGCACCTGATACTAGTGACAGTACTGCAGCATGTTACCTACACAGAAAAAACCTGAATGACAGCAACATGCATACAACTTATATATGCCAGAAACAGGAAATTACGTGATTATTATAAAATGACATAGTAGTACCTATGAGTCTTAGTCAATACATATTCCTTTTTCATTCTTTATAGACATTCAAACAGCATAAAATACAGTATGGCGCAAGGGTCAGACAAGGTGTAGGCTAGCCTTATTCCTAGTCCATTTCCAGTGGAGAAGAAACGGCCTGGTACAATTTGTTTAACTCTTTAGGGCCGACGATGCAGATCTGCATCAAAACGTCATGTAATACACATGAAAAACAGTACCATTAAAAAAGTCACGTAAAAAGCAGGTGGTAGAAATTGAACCAGGGACATCTTGCTCAAAAATGCAGGTGCTTAGCCACTCTACCATCCAGAGGTTGCAGTCATGGTAGGCAAAAACGCCGCTTATATACGTAATACGCGCGTAAATTGCGCGTTCACTACAGCCCTAAAGAGTTTTAACTCCTTAGGGCCTACAACGCAGATCTGTGTCAAAACTTTGCGTAATACGCATGAAAAGCGGTACTGCTAAAATTAGAAAATAGTCACATAAAAAGTAATGGTGGTGGAGTCAAACAAGGTATCTTACCCACTCTACTACAGTTGCGGTTGTAGGAGGCGAAAACGCTGCTTATTTACTAATCCGTAATCTTCCACGTTACACTTGTGTATTCACGTATTTCATCTATGGCATTTCAGTATATTGGGGACCTTTGACCTCGATAAATAAATCTAGAGCTGGCAATGTATCGTTGTGTAACTCTCTAACTCTGACTTTGCACTCCCTGGGACTCAAAAAATGAAGGCTGTCATTTCGAAAGACCTGTATGTGGTGATTGCTAATATTTAGTGGTGATGTGGCTTGCTAACTCCTAGTGCGTAATGAAGAGAGATCAACAGCGTGGTAAGAAGCATCCAGACTATGACGTTAAGTCGTAAATGCTATGCTTGTCCATTCCTCTGTACTATTTTCTTGGCATAGTATCACAAGTATTTTACAGAAATTTTTCGGAATATTACGAGCATGCATGAACAGATTGCTTGTAACAGATTATGGGATACACACAAACCTGTGATAATCGACTAACGCTATGTCCGAACAGCAGCCCATCTGGCTCGCATAAGAGGTCCCACACTATGGGTATCAATTGTCCAGTAAGGAGACATGAGTACTGAAACCTTTTACTGAGTGAAGTAGTTGACTGATAACCAAGCTCCTGCCCCTAGCAGCAGGAAACCTCATTGTACTTTTTCTTCCCATATAGTATTTCAGCAAGGGTCGAGACTGTTCCTGGAAGATTTTTTAAAGATGGAAGTGTCGGAGGCAAAGATTGCATCACAACATAACTAAACACCATCTATTAATATGGAATTAATGTTAGTACACTACATATATATAATACTGATTAACCTGCTTAGTCATGTCTCTTGTGCGATGAAATAAAAGCTTTACATAGCTGTTCATATTCTCGAAATGAAAACAGGAATAGGCCCATAATGGCCCCCACTGTCTTACACAGTGTGACAAATGTGAGAGCAGGTGGAAATTCATTGTGGCCGATTTTATACCTAAGTTAAAAATGAAAACGTAAAGTGTATTAATTTCTATCCTTACCATAAAGATCACAAAACTCTGAATAAAACTGCTCTAGCAAACAATGAGCTAGTATAAATTCTTGCCCTGAAATATTCTTGCTTGAGAAGACATAAATGCTAGCAACAAACATAGCCAAATGGGATAAGTAAGGGATAGGTAGTATGTCACGAAGAACAGGAATAGCAAAGAAGAGTAACCAATTCCGGAGCTCGGTATCTATAGAATTTTAAGGTTAAGTGTTTCACATAATAAAACTATATAGACACCTTTCCAACGAGAATATTCCGATATAGTTCTGGGAACCTGGGAGACAGTATCAGTTACTTTTATTGACAGAAAACATTCATCACAATCCTTCAGCTATACATGTGGAAAGTATAATTTGATCGGTACTACACATCTTTTCCATGCAGACCTTGTTCCCAATGAAGTATGGTTTTCCACGGTGACTTTTGTCCAGAGGCGTAAAAGGGTTAGTGTTACGCCATGCAGATCGTCAATCACAACACCCCACACTAAGTCAAAGGCAGAATGCAATGCTAGCACAGTTGGTCCTTTCACCCCATATACCTATGACACAATGAGAGTCTATTAAGTCAATTATTTTTTGCAGTGACCAAGCAGAAAATAAGCCACACATTGTCCCATTGTCATACTTACAAGGGTTTCCAGTAGCAATTGCCTGTTCTGCATTTTCTAGGAGTCAATCATGGGTCTGTAGTTGGTGGTCCTTTTAAGGCCAATACCGGTGAATATGATCTGAAGCAAGTGTTACACCTTCATGGTCGCAATATAGACAGCCATGGCGCCCATTCCATTGTTTCATATTAAGAAGCATGGCCCTGGCTGGAAGATCTACAGAGCATGCTAGAAGTATGGCTCTGCCCAGCTTCTTGCCATATGGTGTTTATACAGTCACACCTGTTTGGTTGTGTTATCTTTACCAAAATGATTAACTATGACTGACCTTCCTTGTACATGATGTTAATATCATCTATGATAGGCCTAAGAAACACGTTTAATACTGGCTTTTCCTCCGAGAAAAATATTTCAAGCAAGAGCATATTTTGCCCCAAAAATCTAAAATAATGTTATATGTATATATGCGTGCATTGCAGTTGCTGTAACATCATTTATAACTGCCCATACAGGCCATATGGAAAGCGATAGAGGGCAACACTATCTGTGTTACACAGCAAGGATGCATTGGTTGGGTATGACAGGAAATCCATGTGTGCCTTATAGCCATGACCATCGTATATATCCTTGATTCCATTACGCGGAGGGACAGAGAATCGCTCCTGCAATTTTGACTAAGTAGTAGGATCTGCATGTGATAGGGCTTGATAAATATGCTTATGTAAATGGAACAAACCTTCTAACTTCCTCTTCAACTGAGGTCCTAGGGGAACTGAGCTGAATGCTGCCAAATAACCACCTGGGCACCCAACTCCATTGCACACACTTACATCAGATGGCAATGGTTGGTGACAGTGTCTGCAGAAGAAATGTTTGACCACCTCTGCTTCAGGGTAGGCTTCCATAAAAAACCGCTTGAGGTGATGCACACTTTTAGGAACCTTGGACCCCCGCGGCAAGTGAACGGACAGTAATTGCAGCATTTCGGTCAATGCTTTGTTCGCTAGGCCATGGCGGAGAGCATACTGGAATAGTAAGAGATTGCTGTGGTACACTGTCAATGGTGCATCTCGGAATAGCGACGTGCTCAAGCTCTGCGAAACCGAAGCTGAATGTGAAGCAATATTCATCTCTTCCGTTGACGCTTCGTGATCGAAAGACTAGTGCAAGACTTGTAAATCGCTCTCTACTTCACTTTCTAGTCCGCTCTCCTCTCCTCCTTGATCCTCGACCTCGGCTTTGCTTTCACTATCAGCTACCTCGCCATCTATCATCTCAACTCTGCTTCCAAGTACGCTCTCCATCTCTTCTCTCTCAAGCGTACCGTCTCCCGTTTTGCTGTCAACCTTGTCTTCCTTGGTTCCCCAATAAAACACTGACATGTTCTCAACACGACAGCGCAGTGATCTGTCGTCTGGCCGGTTGTGACACGCTCTCTTCGAGAGGTGTATTATTCCCGCGTATGTATTACATCATCTCAAGGTAAGGAGTGGCGACTCCGCCCAATTAACACACACGTGCGTACAGCTGCTGAGGAGGAGAAAGAGAGAGTTGTGTGAACGAGGTGATCAAGAAGGCGAGGAGGAGAGAAAGAGTCAGGGCTAACAAGGTGATCTCAGAAGAAGGCAAGGACAGATATGGCGGCACAGTTCTGTCTAGATGCCATCAAGAGGAGTAAGCGACCGGGTAAAAAACCTAACTACATATAATATAGACAGGGAGCAATTTTGAGTCGGCATATTTTCTCCAGCTGACCTCTTCATTGAGTGGGAGGAGGAGCACCAGCACTCAATAGTGGATAGCAAGGTAGCAAGTGGGAGTTTTAAGACGGGAGAAATAGTCACGTGCAAATTGGCCGACGGGGAATACTGTGCTACTGTTCTTGGTGCAGGTGCGCTAGCCAGCTAGACGCTATAATTTCATCTGTTCTGTGATTAACTAGGAACTAGAACAGAATGCTGTAGGATGCAAGAGGAGAGAGAGAAGATTAAAGGTGCTGAGCAAACTTGTATAAGACTAGAGTGTATCAGCGCAGAGTGTGTGGTTTGAGTCTGTAAACTGCATTGTCCCTTAGAATAACAGACTCTGCCCCTCCTAGACTTGAAAGACCTGGATACCAATATCTCTGTGGGAGAAGAGAGTAAAGAGGAGGAGAGAGACAGAGACAGTAACGGGGAGGAGAAGGAAGAGCATGATAAGGTGAATATTTCATTTATTATAGTGTAGGCAAACAAACACCAACAATGTCATTACAATAGTCTAAAGTTGAAGAGAGTGAAGGAGTGTGCCCTGGTGAGATAAGAAGAGGCCCTAAAGAGACTATGGATGCGAGAAATGAAGAGGCAGGAAGAGAGAACATAGAGGGGGAGAAGGATAAGAAAGAAAGTTACTAGGGACCAAAGAAATCTGCATTTATGTCCAGTAGCCATAAGACGGTACATATACTATCATTGTGAACTGTTATATAATGCTCATTACTGTGTAAAAGTCAAAAGTGGGCAAGAGTGCTGACTTAACAAAGAAGCAGCATTCTGACTGTGAGGAAATATCTAAAGAACAGGGCAAAAAGGAACAGAAAGCAGAAGAAAGAGGGAACCAAGAGAAGAAAGGAGGGGGTAAGAAAGGAAAGAAAGGTAAAATAGAAAACCTCACGAAGGTAAGTAACCGCCTTGTTAACCTCAAAAAAGTTTATTTAATATTGTGCAGATATCTGTGAAAGCTTCCTGTGAAACCTCCAACACTGAAATGGCAAGCTTGCTTCTAGCAGACATAAAGCAACAGAAGGAAGATGGGGACAGTACTGAAAAAGAGAAAAGTGGAAACAGAGCTAAAAAGCAAGAAGTTGAAAATGGCAAGTTCTATAATTTTCAAATAATGTGTAATATACCAACTAGTGCAGAAGAAACACAAGATCTTGATTTTCCTACACTCAATAAACCATGTAAGAAGCATACACATTTTGTGTTTACCTATTATTTTCACACTACAGGTAAAAGAACCTACAGTACATCATCTATGGACACCACCATACTTGACCCTGAAAGTACAGTAACTAATTATTTATGCATATTGGGTGGTCATGTGGTTTTCCTGTCTATAGTCTCACCACCTCAATCATCCTCCACACCCTCTAGGAGGGGTGAATGTAAGTTTTATTTGTATAGTATGCTCTCTTGTATTGTGTTGTATATCCAACAGCAGATTTCCCTCCACCAAAGAGGTGGCAAGGGGGTGACCCATACTATCAGCCATTCTATCATTATTCCTATAACTCAAGGGATGATGATGACTTTTTGGATAGAAGTTCATCTTACCAAAGAAACTCAGGACTGACAGTGATTGTATTCGTAGTAGTATCTAACCCGTTAAAATAATGTCCATAGGATCTGAGGCACCTAGTCCTTAAATTAAATGCTGAAACACGGGCTTCATTAGGAGAAGTACCACCCTATAACAACTGGCAGTAGGATTATTACAACTTGCTTTTACTACGGAACAATTGAGCAAGGGTAATTGTACGAAACCAATACGTGAGGACATAACACAACTAGATTCAGAACAACTGTGGGCCATCAAATGTATAGTTATTATTTATTATTGACTACAGCGAACATATATACATTTATTTGATGCAGGTCATGTCCACTACGTGTATCCTGCAGAGGAGAGAGAGAATTAGCAGGTGGAGCAAGCTGCAGCAAAAAACACTAAACCCTAAATGCAGGCAGTTACGAATGAAGTGAAACTGAACTGAACTGAACTGAATGGAACTAAACTGAACTTCTCATTGATATTTAACTCACCTTTGAACTTCCTTTGTAACTGAATCCTTTGATCTCATATACAATATCATAATTTGTTCATCTGTCATAACGAAGTTGTCGGAGATAACGTGTCTTTAATTGCGTATTGGTCGCTTTACGTTAGGGTTTGCGCATTGTGCAGTACGTTACGTCGGTTTGCACGTACCACGCTTGAGTGCGCTTTAGTGCGTATAGGCGCAACGTTTTGCCTTGCAGCATTTGCGTGTATTAGTACGCGAAATCACGTTCACGCCAAGTTGTAGTAGCGTGGTTATGCCCACATTTAGCTCTGCTATGCGTGCATTATTTTACACGGGAGAAGCTCTCTACTACCGCCCTCAATGCTGCTCTATAGGCTGATCTAACTTCGCTATCACAGAAACATCTCACTCGCCACTTCCTGATCTCATGTCTCTTTACCCTCTTATGTTTGGCAAGTTTACCTAATTTTAAACTAAATAATGGTCAGATGAACCTATATCAGACTGATCCACGTGTAAGAGGAAGGAGTCTTTCATTAGAGTACAAGTAAATTAAATATTGCTTGAATTGAATAATTTCCAATATAGGGATGAGTGTAAATAGGATGGAGACATGATAGGGATGGATTCCAGCCTGCCATTACATAAGTCCTATATTGTCACACAAGTTTACTGTCATTAGCTTATAATGGCAGTGTTACAATACAGGACTTATGTAATGGCATGCTGGAATCCATCCCTATCTTGTCTCTGTCCTTTTAACACCATCCATTTTAAGGAATATTTAATTTAATTTTATGGCAGTCAGTAACTGAGCAAACAAAAGCAGCTGACTTGTTGTGTAGAAGTAAACAATGTTGTTTACAAACAGCTTAACATTATATCACAGATGAAATGATATACAACAGCTTTGTACAAGAAAATTTGTTTACAACTAAACATAAATAAACAAGTTGTTTACATAGATGCCAAAATGCTATGACAACCCACAAAATGATTTGATCATTTTTTGAAAACTGTTGTTTACTTGTAAACAAAGTTGTTTATAAACATAACACCACCAATTAGACTTACATAGAATCGCTACCTATGTAATAAATTTCTAAGCTTAGGTTTCTATAGTTTAGTTAATTGCTATTCATTTGTAAACAAAGTTGCTTACAAAAATTAACATACTAAATTTCGTAAAAATTGGTTTTTTTGGTTATCAGAGATTTGTTTATTTACTTGTAAACAAGGTTGTTTACAAACATCTCACTATGATGAGGTTCTCATCTGGATGAAACCACACCTACATGCAAAATTTGAGCTTGATATCTTATTTACTTTTTGAGTTATCGTAACTGAAGAAGAATATGAACAATTCCACCTATCATAGCCCATACATTAGCCCCATAGTGAACCTCACCCATCCCTATATACAAAGCACTACCATGCTTTGTGATAATCAGTAATTATATTTATATTATGGATAATTCACTTTCAAACAAGACTCGGCCTAACTCTAGTCCATTCAGGCTGACTTAATAGCTCTCTAACATTACAAGGCACTAACTCAACCTTTCGCCACTAGCATTACATGTTTCTCCCCTAAACTTACTATCTAGCTCTTCTGCTTTCCCAACTCAAGTATTTAAATCCCCAAAAGAACTACTGTTTCTTTCTCCTTGAAACTAATTACATTTTCCATAAGCTTTGAATGACTGCCATCAATTAAAACTATGTAGCATCACTTCTAGCATGACATTATCTAACAAGAAAGCCAACTCCCCTACCCCTCTATGATTGTTCTGTGTATAGTTTACCTAACAACATATACCCATGTAAACTACTAATGGTACTACCATCATTTTCCATGACTCCTGTCCGGCTACTATATCTATATTAAGTTTTCTGTGGACCTGTCCTACTTCTTTTTGCTTATGTTCGCTACACAAACGCCCTTTCTATTACTCTCTGAGACTACCTTTACATGAACTTTATGCAAATTTACTTCATCTACATCCTTGCTGCCTACTGGGTCGTCACTACTATCATTATCATTCCTACTAGAGCTAAGCTCAAATTTATTTACACAACCAATTGGCTGAGACAAGGACTTTCTGTTAAAGTATATATGCTCATTTTGCGACTTTTTGGATATTAATCTAGCCTAATTGTGTGAAGATATCACGACTATCACAACTGACACTTGTAGACAATTGTAGATTGGTAAGGCTGACATTACATTTAAAAACTACATGAGATAAAACAAATCTTAGTGTAAATTAGCTGCTTAAAATTGATAAAATAAATGGCCTATTGGTCCAGAAATTACACACATACTTAGCTATCATGTTTAGTGTTTATAGTCAATTAAGGATAGATTAGGCTAACTTCACACCTAGAAACTACATGAGATGAACTAAATCCTAGTGTAAATATGTGCTGCTTGAGGCCTCCTTGATGTATATTAAATAGCATACTAGTCCAGAACTTATGCAGGTATGGTGTTTGTAGCCAAGTAAGGACAAACCTTTATGATGGTAGCATTACAACTGTGTGTAGCTATTTTAGAATTCGTTAGGCTCACCTCATAGTTAAAAAACTAGATTAGCTGAGGATAAACTTGACTCAAATATGTCCTTTTTGTTGCCTTTTTAACATACAATGATATAAGTGTCATGAAATAATACATATATGATGTTAGCATCACTTGTATTTAAAGCCAGATGATGCTTAGTTGGACTAACTTACATTTAAAAAAAATAGATGAGATAACTGAATCTTAATGTAAATATGTTCATTTTGCGATCTTATGGATATACATCTAGCCTAATTGTGTGAAGATATCACAACTAGCACAACTGACATTTTTAGACAATTGTAGATTTGTAAGGCTTAAAAACTACTTGAGATAAACCTAATCTTAGTGTAAAATTATTCAAATGGCTTATTTGTCCAGAAATTACACACATACTCAGCTATCATTAATAGTGTTTTTAGTCAATTGAGGATAGGTTAGGCTAACCTCACACCTAGACACTAGATGAGATGAACTAAATCCTAGTGCAAATATAAGCTTATTGAAGCCTGTTTTATGTGCATTATCTAGCATATTAGTCCAGAAATTACGCAGGTATGGTGTTTATAGCCAATTGAGGAGAAACATATATGAAGGTAACATTACAACCGTATGTAGCTATTTGAGAATTCATCAGGCTCACCTCATAGTTAAAGAACTAGATTAGCTGAGGATAAACTTGACTCAAATATGTCCTTATTGTTGCCTTTTTAACATACAAGTGATATAAGTGTCATAAAATAATACACATATACTAGGAGAATGTAGAACATTGTTAGCTCGCAAGAACACGTTGGAATACAAAGTTTTTACATCACGAATGATATTCATAGTTCCTAAGTGCGCGCAACGTTAGAAAAATAAACGCCCACGATTTACGTAGAGCATGCGCAATAAGGGAGGTCGACGGCATATATACATATATATAGATATATATATAGAAAAATTTTGGTGTTGGAACGAATAGATGGGCTCGCTTCGCTCACAATGATGTTAGCATGACTTGTGTTTAACGACAGATGATTCTGGGTCGGACTAACTCACATTTAAAAAACTAAATGACATAACTAAATCTTAATGTGAATATGTTTGTTTTGCACATAAATCTATCCCAATTGTGTAAAGATCACGACTAGCACAACTGACATTTGTGGACAATTGTCACCATGCATGCAAAAACCACCCTTATGCGAAAATTTTTCAGCATTGGGGGTATAACATGAAGAATAGATTTGGCTGATATTTTGCAGGGTGACTACTAGTGCCTCAAGGATAATAAAAATAATTTTTTCGGATTTTTCCTACATTGTTCTACTGCCTAATTAATATTTTCATAAGTTCTCACTAATTATTCATAAACCGTGGTCCTATACATTTGATAGGGGATGTTTAGCACATGCGCGCGACATTTCCGCTCAAATGCGTTATAGGCGTTCTAAGCCTAGAAGCTAAAAACATTACAGAGAGTTTTTCCCCCTATCTCAATAGTAATCATGATGAAGGTGACAATCTTCAAGACCCTCAAAAAAGCTCTCTGTAATGTTCTTCGCTTCTAGGCTTAGAACGCACATAGTTCATTAGCACCGCGTATGCGGAAATGTCGCGTGCATGTGCTAAATATCCCCTATGTATGGGACCACGGTTTGTGAATAATTAATGAGAACTTATGAATATATTAATTAGGCAGTAAAACAAGGTAGGAAAAATCCAAAAAAATTACTTTTATTATCCATGAGGCACTAGTAGTTACCCTGCAAAATATCAGCCAAATCTATTTTTCATGTTATACCCCCTTAAAGACTGACTCGTCTAATACACGACATCCTACCATTCTTAAACAGGCTAAATACCACGCACTACAGCAGGAGACAATCCCTTACTATCTCTACAAGTAAGAACAAGCCTAAGATGGTGTCCCTCTCACATTAACACTCCCCGTGCAAAACCTAAGAGACCTATATCAGCAGGTTTTGCATAAACTGCTGCAAGCTCCAGTGTCCTAGATATTCCCCATAGTAAAACGTCTGCCTTATAGCGCCTGTTACAACTTACTGCTGATCCTCTTCCTTATCAGACCAAAAGGTCGAAACAATCAGTGATATAAAAGAGCTAATAAGAAGTAAATGCGTGGATTTGGTCACCTTGGCACCCCCCAGTACTTGTTAACGAGGAATACGCATGCGCAGGGTAGAGCCTCATGCAGTAAAATTACACTGTTGCTAACAGTGAATAACACAGTTAAATATGCATGTGCCAAACACCAATCTCTAGTTTATTTTCATGTAAAATTCGTTCAACGATCATGTGCGCTTGAAGTTCATAGGTACAACCACGTGCTACACATAGGTGACATGGCGGCGCACTAACGGAGAGTTTTCGTTCGAGTTACTTGCACATTTCAGCAAGGCGTGAAAAACATGATTTCGCACGGTTTCAATCGAATATATGAACATAATCTTATCTAGGTGGGCATGGTAAGAGGTGCACACATGCACATTCCTGAAGCATAATGGCAATATACATACATACACACAAACTATCGGTGAGATGCCTCGCGCTAATGTACTAGGCAATTACTAAGTTTATTTAAAACATCAAAACAACTACGACAACAATGCAACTTTTAATAACTTTGTAATGCTAAAACAACCATATTTGGAATACACCCCCATTATCAGACGCTACAAACATGCTTGCTTGTTATCAGATTTATACATAAGAGAATTTCACAAGAAGATGGCAGAAAAGATTATTTCAACTCCAGAGAAGAATATCATAGCAAAACAATATGACATCATTTTAATTTGAGATGCTTGTTTTAAGGCAAAATACAATCAAGGAAATGGAGCTCCACATAGTGTGGTGACTTAGTTTATACATCATCCGACTCAGAACCTGACTTCCTCATTATAGTATTTAGCCTTTGTATTTGTATCTTACATCATCTCTTGCATAATTCTAGGCACTACATGTAGCTATAATTAGTACATTTATAGGCCCTCATGGTCTGTAGTGAAATTGTGCATTAGCTATCTACAACAGACCCACCTTACACTCCAAGACACACTGTAATATCCAAATAACCTTGCTTTTAAACATCTCTGTTTTGATAGAACTTATCCTTTGTGTTATATAGGCAAAGAAATCCTTCATAGAGCTGGATAAGTTCTTAACTTTCCCCAGAACAGACTTTGATGATTCTATGCCTGATCACACAACACTACCGATATCCTGCATTTTAAATAAAGTGCACCAGTAATGTTCTTTATCAATAAAGAACACCTGGTAACCTAGGTTACCAGTGCAGCAACCACCAATAATCCGATTTATATTATCACAAAGTATAGGTGGGATGACAAATTAAATGTCATGTCTTTGTCAACCATAAAGTGCAATAGTAATACGAGGTTAAAATTTATCCATTGAGTAACGTGAAGGATTATTGGGGATTGCTACGGATTAAGTATACAAATTATGCTGCTATTAAGGTTAGCTCAGGAGCATTAAAGGCATGTACCGGAGCCAAATGACCTTAGTATTGTAACTCAGAGTGTAAAATGGTATAAGTGAGGTTGGAACATATACCCACATAAACGAGGTCACGTGATAAACAGTGGGTGCGTTCTTGTGTATAAGGTACATTTTTGCCTCAACGGTAAGAAAAGGCGAATTAAACCTTGTTAATATAACAAGTAATATTAGTGTAATGATACCTTAAATGGGAACAATCATTGTTTGGCTGAAATAGGATTGTGAACGTCCGTCTCATTCGACTCCACGGGAAATGAAACGGTCAATATCCACAATGCAAACCCAAGGTGCCAGCTCCCATACCTGACGGCGAGAGGGCCTCACGCTATTTTCTTCCAATGGCAGCGTCATCACTCACACGCTGCTCCATGCTGACCGTTGTCACCTTTTCTTTCATGTATGTATGTATTGTGTCCGATGTCGTTACACAGCAACATTTTGACGTTTAGTTTACGCATGCGCGAGCGAACTGTAGCCATCGCAAACGGCTGTGCAGATGAAAGTTAAAAATTACTTTTGGTCAAAGATGCTAAAAGAATATATTTATAAGACAACGCAACCAGCATTAGGAATGGCGTGATTTCCGCGCGCCATCCTCATACCCGGAAGTTATTAGGGGTGTGTGTACACACACGCATAAAAAATCTATGGCGGGAAAAGGGAAGAAGAAAACTCATAATACAAAAATTACCCCACTTAACCACTACACAGTACACTAATTGTTTATTCTTTCACCGAGAACACCTGGAGAAGTAATTGAGAGGGATATTGGAGAGATAATGTGACAATTTCATTGGAAGGTTGAGTCACTGATGGCAGTTACATGAACTTCACACAGCCTGTTCTTCTAGTACTAAGATGACTTAGATACGAGGTAGTGCCAAGGTGATAAAGTTATTCTTACCTAAAAACAAGAAATCAATCTACCCTGATTTCAAATCATAGTTTTCGTTTCTATAAACACATAGTAGGCATATTTTAGCATTTATCTGTACGTAACTCAATAATGGGTGGTCGTTACGAAGCACTACTCCAGCCCTGCCTGCATTTCTGTATATGGTCACTGGATACAGAGCTTTCGTTGTCGACTTTTCTATAAACACATAAGTTCCGCCATCCGCGTTACAAGCTTGCTGTGGCGTTGAAGAGAGTATGAGAACCTACAAGTATATAATAGCATGTTACACGGGGCACCACTTACAAGTTCAGCCTCCTGCCATAACCTTGCTTCACTCACCTAGCGAGGGAGAAGCTGTTTTTCAACCAATTGGCGGCACCTGATGTCACGAGGATGGAGATGTCACAATGTATGGAGGTCTAAGCGCTCACGTGCACAGTTTTAAATCCCGGTTACATAGTCTTATTAAATCTATGCCAAAAGGGAATTCCGCAGTTCTATTTATAGCACAACGCTAAATTCAGGATGACCATAGATTTATTAGACTCCGTAACCTGGATTACGGTGCACGTGACGCACATTATAGCAATACATTTCAGATTTTCCCCTTTTTCGTCCTGCT
This sequence comes from Phenganax stokvisi, assembly GCA_025400075.2. Classification (NCBI taxonomy): domain Eukaryota; kingdom Metazoa; phylum Cnidaria; class Anthozoa; order Malacalcyonacea; family Clavulariidae; genus Phenganax; species Phenganax stokvisi. The sequence continues at coordinate 14,293 of JAODVQ020390413.1, read as the reverse complement.
CAGTTCTGGGGAACAAATCGCTTCTAAGCTGACTCTAGACCTTTAGAGAGTAGAGGAAGTGCCTCAACTGGAACACCAGGGATAATAGAAGGCTCAAAACAAGTTTTGCATTGCTAAATCGTGGTTATCGGTGGCAAGAGCCCCATGATGGAATGGAAAATGGCGACTTTTGGAAAGAAAAGACAGTGTACCGAAACTCGCCCTAGACTGTTGGAGCTAGCAACCCAGCGAGGATATGACAGGTTGTGGTAGGGAATGTTCTATAACCTCGGGTAAAATAGTGTGTGGATAGACTTAGCTCCTTGCTCCCCATGAAATCCGAAGCCCACACCCCATGTTGTTATCCAGCACAACGCATGATCTTCAAGGAGGTGGAATTTTTGGGTTATCCTGCAGTTTGAAAGTGTTAATCTATACTTTGTCCTAGATATTGTGATCTGGCGAGGTCTAATTTTCATGGGTATGCATTCATGTTACACTGAAATACTATACAAACCTGTCATTTCCTCTAAGGTTAGCCTCCTTGCCACATTGTCAATGTTGTGATACTTAGAGATGGCCAACAATAATTGAAAAAAAGCTCCTGAGCAGCTGTGGCATTATCTAGCCTCAGTGTCTGTGAGGGATTTACAAAGGATGTTGATGTTTGGTTCCTCTAGTTGTTGATATAGTTTGTAGAAAATTCCCAGACTCAAATGAGGTCCTGGAATGCAGATCTGTATTTAATAAGATATGTCTTCAAAACCTCTACCTGTAATGCTTGTGTTGTTTACCTGGTCAATGGGAATGGTAAAAATTGGTGGCTAAATTACATTGTAAAATTCCTTACCTTTTCTTATATTCCCCCCTGCCTGTTCAAAAGCTGTGTACATGTCATAAATGTTCTCTGAGGTACACAGTGACGACCTTCCTCTTACGCCTAGCGTTGTTTGCATCTCTGCAGATGTGATCATGCATATGAAGCAACAGTAACGTCCTACAAGGTAGATGAGGTAGGTATTATACTACTTGCCATTTCATTAACACAAAGACGAACCTGATGCTCCTGAGAGGCCAATCATATTCATGAGGAACTCAATGTTGCCACACATGAAGACACATAGTGACTTGTTGCTGGTAAATTTTTATTATACTACTAAAGTCACTAACTGCCATGTTGTACTACTAATTTCACTAACTGCCATGTATCCATGAGTTATACTTGAGTCTTGTACCAGTCCTACCCAATGTGGAGATTTGACTGGCTGTCTGGGGCCTCAAACAATGTAAACACAAATGTGCTCTTTGTGGAGTTCGGGCTTGCTGTGTTAGCCACCTAGAGGGACGTCTTAAAACTTCCCCTACCGTTATCGGCACCTATCTCTAGCCACAGTTCATCTGGGGGGATGATTCCCTCATGCCAAGTCAACAGGTTTGCTCTAAATGTATGCATAGTAGGTTACATACTTATAATAAGAACCAACTGGTCATTCTCCTCTAGTACATTGAAGAGGAATTCTAGCAAGCTCTCTACGTAGGCAATAGCAGCTGACCCGAACTTTACACCCCCAGTCCTCAGATATAAGGTGAAGAGAGCGCTCTCGGCGTCAAAGTTGTATGGTCTTTCCGTGGTTTAGGGACATGAACCAGACAAAGAAGCTGAGCAAGAAGATAGTTCACATAATGTATAAGGGGGTGATGAATACTGAGTATGTACCTACCTGCCCACCAGTTGGTAGTTGAGTATCGGTGTGCTAGTTTCCTCCATTGCACATTGTGTCATAGATCTCTTTTCTTGTCTAGATAAAGGGGCATCCTTTGGTCGGTTTATGATAATATTGATGGTCACTGATAATGTTGAAGGGATGGTTTTTGTAACCTGAGGAGCTGGCAACAAAACCTAAAGGAAAGTTACACTGAAGGCTTCTCTTTGCTAAGTGCTTACTTGACAAGATGGGGATGCAGGAGAGTGTGATGTAGCATGTGGTGGTCGGCATTTTTCCAGGTGTCCCTACAGCTCCTATAGCTGAACTACAGCAGTGCATCCTTTTGCTGCATTGTCACGCTGTAGCTGTAATTCCTTCAGTATGTCCTCAACCACAGGTGACAGTGATTGGACAGCTGAGATAGTAACTGAGCACTGTGGGCATGTCGGCTTGCCAGTAATCTCATCAAGGTGAGAGGAGAGACATTCCTTGCAGGCCATATGGTGGCAGCTCATTTCTATTCCTCTATGAATTACATCACAAACCTGGCTGCAGCAAGAGAGAGGGTCCCTATGTAAGAGATTGCTGGGATCGTGTGTAGTTGCTGCTGGAAAAGCTGTACATCTGAAGGTCTCCCTCTATTCTTTCGTCCCTTTCTTGGTCTCCCTCCCTGTTTCAGATTCTCCTTTCTGTAGCATGAGGTACACCTCTCTTTTTTTGTGTGGCCTCCATTCTCTGACTACACTTGCAGGTGTGTAGCTTCCCTTCCCTCTCATTTCGTAGGTTCTTGCTGTCAGCGAACACTTTTTACAGAATCTGCTAGGATGATGGCATGCTCTCTCTCAATCAGTTGCAGTATTAATTTTAAAAGACTGGAGTAGTGTTTCAGTGTAGCTTGTGCAAAGATATGATGTCATGTTTCCTAGGCTTCCTCCACACACTCTCCACAAGCCCACCATGGCCTCCCTGTGTTTTTTCTCTTACCTTTTCTCTCTCACCAACTCTACTGTCCTTAGCCTTACCTCCTCATTCCCTTTGGCTTCCCAAATTTCTTGCCCTGGCCGCATCTCCTCCCACTCTACCACCACCCCTGTTTCCTGCCTCAGCCCTGCCTCAGCCCTGCCTCCTCCCATTCTACAACCCCCGTTTCCTCCCTGTTCCCGGTCAGCCATCACCTCTCTGTTGCAGCCCTGCCCCTTCCACCATCTGCCTTTGTCGTCTGGCCCTTTCCCTTTTGAACACTCTTGCTGCCATTCTTCTGGATTTTTTCTTGCTATTGGCCAATTTCCTGACTTATTGCTCTCACCATTCGAATTTTGGCTCAGTTGCCGCTGCTTTCTTTCTTAAATGTGTGCGGACTTACCAGCCAATGTGCACGATTTGGAAATGTTGTGTTGAAACGGTCGTCGTCACAACTCAACAAAAAATAATTCTGCAGCATAGATATCGATTACTTACCTCTTAAGGAAGCGGACAATACAATTCTGAAGTTCTCAATGCTTTAAAACTCCAGGTAACTGAGAGATGTCTTCCTTATGGCTAGTTTACATGCTCTGTATATACAAATCGTGGCAGAGATTTAATGTAAGGAAGCTACTATTATGTCTCCAGCTTATAATTTGCTGGGTCAAAAAAAAAGTGAATAAGTTATATTTAGCGTAATTAATAGGAAATATCCGTCCGTGCACGGTCGTAAATGGAGAACGCGCATGCATGACAACACGGGACGACGAACTAAATTACGTGTATGAATTATCCGTGAGACCATAGATTTATTATACTACATAACCAGGATTGGCAAAGGTGCACATGTGCCTTAGAACTCCCATGCATTATTATGTCTCTATGCTCGGGACACTTGACGCACCCTGTGTTGGCCCGATTTTGGAAAGGGTCACTCCTGTTCAAGACACGGAGAGTGAAGGGCAGCATAAACTCGATAAACGTGAAGATATGCATGTGTGAAGAATGTAATAATTTGAGCTTTACAGCTGCCACAGTGAGCCTATTTTTCCCGCAAATTCTGTGCACCTCTTTGCCAGTAGTAGTTATAAGCCTATTTTTGGCATCAAAGCCTTCGGCAGTGAAGGGACTAGTGTATCATACTAGTTTGGTCCCTATTTGATGGCTAGTTTTGCTGCTGCATGCTCGTAAAGAGTGAAAATTGGTAGTTTTTAGACCTCTTCTTGTGCATCCATTTTCTCAGGCCCAGCCATAGTACACTAAAGTTTTAGATATCTTTAACAGGGCCGTAGGAAGGTATCTGAAGGTGGAGAGGCTCTACAGACACACCTATAATAATAATAGACTCAACCACACCATAAACCCACACCTTATAACATGTTGTATACATCTTTTATACAATTGAATCATCATTTTAGAGAGAGGAAGAATAAATAATGTATAACCTATCTGACAGTTAAAACTAAAGGATATCACCTGGTGCGGTTTGTCGGCACAACGGCTGATGGTCGGACTAGAAGAACTACTGGTCGCCTTTGTTAAATAGATACCTCTGCAGCTGTATTTGGAGGGTAATGCATTATGTACGAGTATGTAAGCTAGGCGATTTTTACACCACAGTTGTAGAGTTCCGAGTATTTTAAACACTGCATTGCTAGCGTGCTCGTGCGCAAGTGCGATGGGACGTTACCAGAAGAGTACTGCCATTACTCACACATGCACATTTTCATGATAAAAGTGGGGTGGCCTCATTCTTGAGTCTCTGTATTACTAGGAGAACAGGCATAGAGATGCCATCACTGACTCAAGCCTTCCAATTAAACTGTCACATTATCTCTCCAATATCTTTCTTAATTACTTCTCCGGATGTTCTCAGTGAAAGAAGAGACTTAATACTAAACAATTAGTGTGTTGTGTAGTGTTTGATTGAGGTTGTTTTTGTATTATGATGAGTTTTGTTACTCCTCTTTGACTTCTTACGCATGCGTGGACATACTCCCTAGTAACTTCCAGGTTCAAAGATTAAGCGCGGAAATTGCCTCATTTACAATCCCAGTTACGCGGTGCGGAGACATATTTCCAGGCTATGCGCATACAAATTGGCAAAGCTGAATTATTAATGCGTGTTCATCTTGGAATTGGCTAGGCTGAATTATTATAAACCCACAGGAGTTTCACACATTTAATTGACATTTCACTATGTACAGACTTATCCTATAGTGCATTCATTGAAGCACACGCCCAGTCAAATATACGCTTGTCGAGGTGCGAGAAAACAAGTTTCCCAGTCAGAAAATCCGATCATTACAAGCGTACTTAAATAGACTAGTATTGTACACAAACATGACCATAACCAGACTATCAGCAACTACTACATCACCCCTGGTATCTGTGTTTCTGTCACTACACCACTCCCCGTCCAATGCTTAAGTTGTGCTGAAGTCACGTTTCAGTTATTTATGTTTACTTTAAAGTAACGTTACGGTAACCTTACAGAATTTTCAGGTAACGTTACAATTTTGTACTCATACTGTACCACAGCTTAGAATTTTGTAGGGGGAGTGGTGTAGTGACAGAGACACACAGATACCAGTGGTCATGTAGTAGTTGTTTATAGTCTGGTTACGGTCAAGTTTGTGTATCAGTCACTCCTCTTTATCCTGGCGGTGTTTACAGCATATGTGATTGAGTGAGATCATACATTTATTCCATATCGCAGTGTCAAACACACCTTCATGGCTGTGGTACGTGGCGCACAGTGTTATTACCTTCATTTTCTCTAAGGCACCAGATGCCAATGATAAAATCCCTTCTGTTTTCCCACTCACAGAGCTGCATGCCATCATCTCCTTCCCAAAAACACACTTTCGGGCCAAATGCACGGCTAGCTTCCCCCATTTTATTGTCCCTTCCCAGTTTTGAGTATTTTTTGAGCACAGCATCGTCAGTGAGTAAGGTGGGTCGAGAAAGAGAGAAGATTAATCGTACATGTGGTAGTAGGAAAGGTAGAGGTAGATACGGATATAGGAGATGGTAGATGGTAGGTAGATGATGTAGCAGAGTGGGCTGTAGTGGAAGCATAGATAGGAGCTGAAGGACCAGAAATGGAATGCAGTGGTAGAGAGTAAGGTACATGAGTCTCTCCCACTGCAAATTGACTTGGTTGCCCATAAAGATTCATGCTTGGTGAGTAGTAAGGAGGATATGCAGTAGTAGGATAAGGAAGACAAGGACGATATGAAAGATAAGGTGGGTATTGTGAATTCTCCAGTATATATAGCATTTTGTGCTGGTTTTCAAGAATTTTTTGTAGCATTATTGTACATGCAATTGGTAAGAAGATTATTAATAATTACATAACTTTGCATAACTTAACTGCTGTTGCTTTTGTTTACTAGAAGCAGTACAAGCAGAATATGGAACAGCAGATGGAAGAGGAGATGGAAGAGAAGGTGTAGGGGAACATAAAGGTGAAGAACTCATGGAAAATAATGTGATAGTGGGAAGAGAGGTTGAGACGATAAGTAGAGTAGAAGTGATAGTGGGGACAGAGGTTGTGACGATAGGTAGAGTGGAGGTGGTAGTGGGGAGAGATTAGCAAACAGGTGATTGTATGGATCTTGTGTAAACTATACAATCTAACACAGTCAATTTAGAAACATAATGAACATGATAAGTTTATTGGTTGTTATTGTAAATAGGAAAGATTGTGTCAAGAGTGGTCACACGCAGTGCTGCAAAAGCTGCTAATACTGCCAAGAATACTGACATTATTTCAGGTATGACTGCTCTATTGTGTAGTCTTCTCTTTTTTCCCTCGGTATTTATTGACTTCAGTAAACATCTGCAAAAAGCAAGAAGCTCTTTTATGTTTGTAATTTACATGGACTCCCTGTGCTCGTACTTAATTTGTAATTTAATGAGCTGGTTTTCTAGAATAATTGGCTACGAATTTTTCTCTCTTCTTTAGTGTGGGATATTTACACCCTATGGATATGTTTAATTTTGAATTGTGGTTGTGTTTCTCAATTTCTGTGTACATTATGTGTAAAACTCCTTCATGTGTTTTGATGGGTAGGATTTAGTATAATATTTGTGTTGTTGACATACCTCTTTATTTTATAGAGACCAAGCAACGGCAAGGGCCGAGAGAGACCAGTCAACAGCGGGGGGCAAGAGAGACCGAGCAATGGCAGGGGCTGAGAGTGACCATTCAATAGCAGGGGCCAAGAGAGACTGAGCAACAGCAAGGACCAAGAGAGACCTGTCAAGAGCAGGGGGCAAAAGAGACCGAGCAACGGCAGGGGCAGAGAGAGACCAGTCAACAGCAGGGGGCAAGAGAGGCCAAGCAACGACAGGGGCCGAGAGTGACCAGTCAACAGCAGGGACCAAATGGGACCATGCTACGAGCTCAATAGGAGGGTGACACGTGCAACTTCAAAACTAACAGGTGTGCTGTGGAACCCTTTTGTGTTATTTCATGTATTTCAGAGGCAAAGTTGTACACTAATAGTGCACGATTGGTTATGGGATAGTCCATTTACAGTGGAACCTCATTAAGGTGAACTCCAGGGGACCAGCTTAAAATGTTCACACAAACAGGAGTTTCATGTGTTTTGATGGGTAGGATTTAGTATAATATTTGTGTTGTTGACACACATAGTGCGATGTGCCAACATGCGTGATAAAGTCTGCCCTACTCTTCCAGGCAATACTTTGCGAGCTACAAAATTGAGAGATAATTTCTTTCATTTTTTGTTCCCCAAAAACTTAAACAGCTCTTGCAGTTCACATTCTCTTCCATGGTCACTCCATATGTGACCGTCTATGTGAAAAGGGGGCATAAGTCGCCAAAATTAATTTCGAGATACAGGCGTTTGTAGCTGCCGACTAGGGTACCGCACGAAACTGAAATTTTTCATACACAGGGTCCAAAATCTATCTAGAAGGCTGCTCTGTAAGTTAGAGCATCGAAATCGGCCATTCCAGGCCGTAGTAGCAGTTAGAAAACAACCATGTCAATTTCCCCGCGCGTCTACGGGCGTGGTAAACGGTAATGACACGGAGAAATTTAGTATGCATGGTTAAAGCCACTGTCTAGGCAGAACCAATGATTGTAAATGGTGCTAATATCTACTCTGTTATCTTCAAGAGACAGTTCTTGACTGTTCTAACAAACCATTGCTCCATTTTAGAACCTTGTCAGCGGGCTTTTGGAGGCGTGTCAATGGTCAACGTGTAACGGAGCACGTATACGAAAAAATTATTCCAACATAACACGTACTAAAATTGCAGTTTTCTCCGTGTGTAAATCCCTGACTACCTGGTACAAAAACAGCTATATCTCAGAAAATAAGCTTCCTATTTACCTCAAATTTTGAACGAGCACGGGAGAAACGTGAATAGTTCGGAATCCGGTGATATCTTGAAAAAACATTTTGCTGACCTATGCCCCCCTCTCGCATGGATGGTCACGTATAACAGATTGGCTTTCCTCGCCAGGCAATAAATCTTTTCAGTGATGCAATGAAAGCATCTGTCGTCAAATCAGAGACAAGCTCCAAATGAGCTGCCTTGACTGTGAACGACACAAAGATGCGAATATATGCTTTAACAAAGACTGGTTTGCGTACGTGTCCACATTGAATGGATACAGGCCTATAATAATTGACTCCAACATTATCGAAGACAGCGTGAGGAATAGTCCGTTCGTAGGGTAGTTGATCAAGCATCTGAGACTTAGGAGTGACACGAGATCTTCGACAAAAAGGGCATGCACGAACAACGGATCTGAGAGTTGTACGTGACCCAAAGACATAGTAACGGGAACTACGTGATGCAAGGACGAGAGATGGTCCTGCATGAAGGAGACGTAGATGTTCGAAGGATATTATTAGTCATGTGATTTCATGACATCCATGAATAATTGCTGGATGCCGGATGGAATAGCTGAGAACAGAGTTATGCAATCGACCACCTACACGCAAGATACCATCAGGGCCAATAATAAGATGCAATTTATGAAGCGAGCTTGATGAGGGTAGAGGTAAACCAGCTTTTATTGTTTCGATTTCGTCTTCAAACTCTTGTTCTTATCAACCAAAATAGCTCAGCTTTAATTAGCTCGTCAGGACACAGGTACAGGCAACGATTCCACTGTACTTTGGGTACACCACAATTCCGTATGAAACAAGACATCCAGGCAGTAACATGTATTAACTTGTTAAAACTTGAAAAATGATCAATCAGGAGTACAGGATCCTTCTGCTTTTCTATAGTGTGAGTACACAGTTCCCTTTGCTGATCAATAGAATTTTCATTCATGATGCATGACGTCTTTGACCAGTCAGTAGATGGCAGTTTCAACCAATCTAGACCTTTCCACCAGAGACTATGTTCTAATAGTTCGGATGGGAAAAGACCTCTTGATGCGCAGTCAGCTGGATTCTCTGAATCATTTATGTGATTTAAACGAGCTGGTGAAATAAGTTATACAATGTGAGACACATTTCCCAACATGCGTTTTAAAACGGCGTGGACTTCCAACCAGTCAACAGAATACAACAGTGCTATCAGACCAGGCATAAACACAATTGCCGGGAAGTTCAAAAGTGTGTTGAACATGATGAATTAATTTGGCAAGTAGATGAGCACCACAGAGCTCCAATCTTGGAATAGAGAGACGTTAGATAGGAGAAACCTTAGTTTTTGATGACACAAATGATACATGCACCTTGCCATCAGTATCAATCATACGAAGGTAGATGACACCAGTATATGCATGTTCAGAGGTGTCGGAAAATCCATGCAATTCTACTGCAATGATATTAATATCCTTGGGATAGTAACACCGAGGGATCTGTTTCTTTGATAAAACATTCAGCTCTGATCGCCACCTCAACCCGATTTCACAGATATCTTGTGGAATTGGAATATCCCAATCAACCTTTGATTCCAACAATTGGTGCAGAAGACTCTTGATTTTGATTTTGGAAGGAGAAAACCAGCCCAGAACATCAAAAGTTTTGGCGATGTCTAAGACTAGTACACGTTTCATTTGTCTGAGACTGAACTAAACGTTCTGAGATGAATGAAGCAGATGAGGCTGAATCAAGGAGTGCTCTGGCTTTAATTGAAGAGCTATCCGGAGCCTCTACCAACACACAGCAGGTCATCAGAAGGGAGTTGGAAACTAATCCAGACGTAGCATGTGAAGCAATCAGTGTAACTGAAGTAGCAGCTGATGCCTCAGACGACAATACACCAGGATGCTCAGTAGGTCCAGGACGTTTGGTCTGGATATGCAGCAGAGTGTGATAAGATTTTTTACACTGTCTACAGCAATGAGATGATTTACACTGCTTGGCAAAGTGTCCTGATCTCAAACAGTTCATTCAGGGGTTGTTCGATTTCAAAGTGCCAATGTTCTTGTCATGCGACAAACTCTTAAATGTGGAGCACGAGTAGATTGGGTGTTTTTGACCCTTAAACAGGACATATTCCAATGCCGAAGCAGATGTATTAGCAGTGGAAGTTGTAGTATGTACTTGTCTTTCCTTGTGTGTGGCTGTGTATTGTTTGTTTCTTCTGCAGTTGACAGCTGGTGTTTCAGATGCCTGGGCGCGAAGATTGATCAAATCAAGTAACTTCTGGTAATGGGGCACAACATTATCATCTTGACTATGGTGTTGCCATTCAAACATGGTGTTAGTATCCAACTTCAGCTCCAAAACTGAGGTAATTAAATAGACCTGAAGGTTCATAGTCCATAGGCTTAAGGGCATGTAAATGCTGCTGGACTATGTCATGTAGACAACGGAGCTCTTTGCCACTACCATCCTTTAATAGGAGAATCAATTATCATGCAGACATGAGTTTGGTGGATCAGTCTTGGTCTATCATATCGTGCTTGAAGGCTTTCAATCGCTTCCACCTAATGTTCACCAGAACAAGAGAGACCTTTAATTACTTTTTTGGCAGGAGCATCTTTGAGTGAATTTTGAAGATATACCAGCCTCTTAGTATCTGACAGCTTTGGTTGAATGTGGACAGAAATAGAGAATTTTTCCCAAAATAACCTCCAGTTGATTATATTCCAGTCAAAACTAACTTCGGAAGTTTTACTCCCTTTCCATCTGATACCAAAGAGGGTGTGGAAGGAGAGTCAGAACTATGCAGGAGTCTCTGCATATTCAGCGACATACTAAATACTTCTCCTTCAAGTACCACTTGAGTCTTGTAAAGATCATCGAATTCTTCTATGTTAAGATGGCGAATACTGTTACGAATGTCGCTCAATTCTCCTTTAATATCCTTTACTTGCTTTTCATAATGCCTGAGAAGATAGGGATCTATCTCTTTGCCAGCTGATGTGGCTTCCATTATTGACAACATGGCTTTCTTTAAATATGTATGCCTTCATACAGCAATTCTTCGAGGGTAAGTATCAGATGATTAACTACATACAACTAATAGTTCTATACGGGCAGAAAGTTCAGCAACAAAATCGTCATGTTCACCCAAGTTCACTTGTTCCTTCTCAAGAGCATTATCCTCATCTGTTGCATCAACAATTGCATGATGATTTGTGCGAAAATGAGCATCCAGAGTTTCTAGTTTACGTGTCAAACCCCGAGCTATTTCAAGAGTTACAGGATTATCAACATCCTTCTCCAAATCCTTTAAGCGACTAGCAAGTCTTGTGATTGCTTGCACGAGAGACGCCTCTTCTATTTTTCAAATTTGATGTTTTATTCATTTGAATGACATGTAAGTTTCAGCACAAACTGAATAAACAAAATGTGTTATTCCAAATGCAATGCTGGGTGATAAGGTGCAATACGTATGTGTTGACTCAGTTTTGTTTCATGAAGAATTCAAAGTCACTCGAACTGAACTGCGGTCCACTATCTGATCAGGCAATCCATATCGTGCGAATGGACTTCTGAGTATTTCGAGCGTTTTCTCTATGGTAGTGAAAGCCATTGGTTCAACTTCCAGCCATTTCAAATGGGCATCCACGATGATCATGAACATCGATCTCATGAACGGTCCAGCGAAATCTACGTGAATTCTCTTACACGGTCCGTCTGGCCATGCCCAAGGGTGTAGGTAGGTGGTAGCTGGTGTGTTTTGGACACTCTGACAGGGTAAGCATCCTCGAACCAACTGTTCTATATCTCGATCAATTCCACTCCACCACACATGAATGTAGGCAAGGCTCTTCATTCATACGATTCCAGGATATCCCACATGGAGCTCTTGAAAAATGGCTTGACAGTAGAGCTCTGGTACCACAAATCGCATTCCCCATAGTAAGCAACCAGCTTCAATAGACAGTTCATATTTTTGGGTTGCGAAAGTGGCTCTACAGTAGATGGCCATCCTTGTCGAACATAGTTTGTGACCTTTGAGAGAACAGGGTCAGTACTCGTTGCTTTCTTTAGTTTCTCGGCATCCACTGGTAGACAGGCAATCTGAGTCAAGTTGAAGACAGTACGGGAGCAACATCCCGTTTCAGTGGAGTTGGGGGTACCAGTAATCTCGAAAATCCATCTGCGTTGCAGTGTTTGTCGGTCAAACGGAATTTGGTTTCGTATTGGTAGGCGGAGAGCAATACGGCCCACCGTTGAAGTCATGCGGCTGCGAGGGTTGGTAGTTCTTTCTTCGATCCCAAAATGGTCGAAAGGGGTTATGGTCTGTGACCAACACAAACTTGTGTCCGTACAGGTACTGGTGATATTTCTTTACTCCATACACCAGCAATAACGCCTCTTTCTCAAGTTGGGCTTAACCCCTTTCTGGTTGAGAGAGTGTTCTCGAGGCATGGGCTATCGGATTTTCCTCACCATCGGGCAATATGTGTGATAGTATTGCACTTACCCCATATGCTAAAGCATCACAATCGAGTTTGAGGGGTAGCTCGGGATCATAGTGTACCTGCACATCTGACAATGATAATTAATCCTTGAGTTTTTGGAGTGCATCTTGGCAATCAGTTGACCAGTTCCATGGCGTATTGTGACAGAGTAGCTTGTTGAGTGGCTGTACGAGAGTGGAGAGATTCTTGATGAATTTGCTATAGTAATTTACCAGGCCTAGAAACAATCTCAGTTGTTTCACGTCTTTTGGCTCAGGTTTCTCTAGAATTGCCTGCATCTTCTCTGGTGTAGCGTGTAAGCCATCTCGATCGATCAGATACCCTAAATATCTCACGGAAGGTTGCATGAAAGAACACTTCCCTTTCTTAAGTAGTAGGCCGTAGGTATGCAAACGTTGGAGAACAGAGTTCAGGTTTTTCAAGTGTTCTTCGTCACTCTTCCCCGTTACTAATACATCATCAATGTATACTATGACTCCGGGCATACCATGTAGAAGTTTCTCCATTGTTTGCTCAAAAATAGCTGGTGCTGATGCGATGCCAAACGGTAATCGATTGTATTGATAGAGTCCTTTGTGCGTATTGATTGTGATGTACTGTCGAGATTCCTTGCTGAGTAGTACTTGCTGAAATGCGTGCGACAAGTAGAGGTTGGTAAATTTCTGACCTCCAGCTAATGTTGCAAAAAGGTCTTCCGCTTTTGGTACTGGGTATTAGTCTACCTCTAATGCAGGGTTCACTGTGACCTTGTAGTCTCCGCATATGCGTACACTTCCATCTGGTTTAGGAAAACCGACGATGGGTGCTACGCAGTGGCTGAACTTGGTTTCCTCTATTACACCCAGGTTCTCTAGTCGTTCGAGATCTCGTTCCACCGCATTGCGAAGAGCGTACGGAACCGGGCGAGGTTTCTTGAACTGTAGAATGGCGTCCTTGGTGATTGAGAGTTTAATCTCCACGTCTTTGAGTGTTCTCAGTTCTTCTTTGAAGTGGTCCAGATATCGTGATAGGATGAGTTTGATTCCTTGTGAGAGGTGTTTGATTGAAACCCAATTTAGATGAAAAGATGAGAGCCAGTTTCTTCCCCAGAGTGATGGACCATCTCCTGGTAAGATGTACAATTCGAGCTTTGCTTGTTGCTCCTCATACTCCATGGTCACCATCAGCCGACCTTTTGCCGGTAAGTGTTCGCCAGTATACAGTCTCTGGAGGGCATCACTCTCTTGGAGTGGTTGTTCATTGAAAGTTTGCTTCCAGGTGTACTCTGATATTAGAGAAACAGTAGCACCAGTGTCTAACTCCATCTCAAGCTTCATTCTGTTGACTTTTGGCTTGAGGACTATATGTGGGTTTTTGGAATCAGACACCATAAAGAGAGATCCTTGGGGTTGCTGCTCGTCTTCTGTGTCACTGGTGTTCTTGAGGTCCACGTATCCAGCATGACCACTATTCTTAGGTTTCATTCCCTCGTGTTGGCATTTAGTGTTGCCAGTAGTAGGGTCCACAACATGAAAAACTGACTTCTTTGATTCGCTCCCTTTTGTAGTGTGTTATGACAACCTTTAGTCTACTAGAAAAAATGCGAGTTCAAACAGCGAGTTTCTGCGTTCGCTTTTGGGATAGCGCATGTGTAAAAGCAAGGGTCATAGGTCAAATCGAGGTTAGATGCATTTTGGCTACTTTGCTTTCTTTCCAACGTTCTTGATGTACAAAATTTACTGATATCAGTCAGTTAAGTAGGAATAAAGAATCTAAGAGGCCTAAG